>CAUYTI010041990.1:0-41936 GCA_963575145.1 Galago senegalensis
TGTGGTCCCAGCTACTTGGGAGGCAGAGGCAAGAGACTTGCTTGAGCCCAGGAGTTGGAGGTTGCTGTGAGCTGTAATGCCATGGCACTCTACCCAGGGGGACAGCTTGAGGCTCTGTCTCAAAAAAAAAAAAAAAAAGAAGATAGACTAATGGCAAATAAACATTTTGAAAAATGCTCAACATTTTGGGCGGCACCTGTGGCTCAAAGGAGTAGGGCTCTGGCCCCGTATACCAGAAGTGGTGGGTTCAAACCTGGCCCCAGCCAAAAATTTCAATGAAAAGACAAATGCTCAACATTTCTATTCATCAAGGAAATGCAAATGAAAATCACAGTGAGATGTCACATAACTTTAATAACTTCCCTAACAGCAGATGTTGGCATGGATACAGAGAGAAAGGAACTCTTCTACACTATTGGTGGGACTACAAACTAGTACAGAAAGTCATATGCAGATGCCTCAAAGAACTAAAAGTGGACCTACCATTTGATCCAGCAATCTCACTATTTACTCAAAAGAAAAAAAATGTCATTTTATCAAAAAGACTTGTGCACTCAAATGTTTATTGTAGCACAATTCACAATCACAAAGATGTGGAATCAACCCCAGTGCTCATTAATACACAGGTAGATTAATAAAATGTGGTAAATGTATATCATGGAATACTGCTCAGCGGCTACTCAGCCACACACTCACACACAAAAATGATGAGCTAATATCTTTTGTAATGACTTGGATAGAACTAAAGACCATTATTCTAAGTAAAGTTCCACAAGAATGGGGAAACAAACACCACATTTTCTCACTATTAAACTGGAACTAATCAGTCATCACTCATGTGCACATTGGTGGTGAGACTCAACAGAACACATGCAGGGGGAGGGCCGAGGGGGGCAAATCACAGTAACAGGTGCAGGGCACACTGTCCAGGTGATGGGCACACATGACTTTGAATGAAACTGTACAAAAGCAATTCATGTAACCAAAACATACGTACCCCTATAATATCCTCTAAACAAACCAAAAAAAAAAAAAATTTTTACTGATATTGGCAAGTCCCATCCAAGGGAGAATTAGAATAGAAAACTTATGGCAAAAATCTTGAGGTACTTTTTATAACTGCCGTTAAGTTCATCCCGCCTCCAGTGTAATTTCATCTAAAACAATGTTGTTTTAGTAATCTCATTATGCCTTTGTTAGGAAAACTCATAGTCTATTTGTTTAAAATGCATTTTGATAAAATCATTGAAATATTTCTGGTTTGAGGTATGTCATATTCTTAACTAATGTAAAAAGCATACAATTATTTAGTTAAGTAAATATTTAAATTGTACTATTTCTGGTAAAAATGTTAATTTTTGTATTAGTAGAACCTGAAATTATCTCATATTTCATTTTTATTTTGAGAATGCTGTGTTTCTCTTAAAGGGCCGAAAAGAACAATGTTCCTACAATGAATAAAAAGTCAGCCATTCGTAGCTAAGTAATACTTTAAACAGGAAGAACCCCAACTCGTTTACTTTTTATCTCTATAGATACATTTTTAGCTCTCTTGTCAATTTCGTAAGTTTTTTAAAGCTCTCTGCATGTAGTTCTTGTTATAAATTTCAGAGATATCAACTTTTAGCCATATTAATCGGCTGGCAGCAAATCATTTAGTACCTGATGCCAAAAATTATCTTTACACAAGTGGCTTCCATTTCCTTATATAACTAGAATAAATCTGTAGCATTTCATGTGCAAATCTGACATATGGTCTCTTGTTAACTTACATGGTATGAGTTTTATGCTTGTGTGTGTATGAAGTGCCTTCTTGTCCTTGAAACATCTTTTTATATTTTTCTTTCCAAGAGAACTACTTCTAAAATTGTTTTTCAGGCCAAATGTTCACCTTTTAATAAAAAGCCGCTTGTACTCTGGTGAATCTCATTCTCTTATTTCTCTTATTTTTTACAATAAAGTATTTCACTGTATGTAACATGTTAATACTTTTTAAAAAAACTCTTTCAGTTTTTTAAAGACAATTTCATACCACTGTTTATGGTGAGCCTATTATGCGCCAGACACTGTACTGGGTAGTGAGGAAGGAAGGATCTCCGGTGCTCCCTGTATGGTAACTCAAACTGTCACAGTACACAGTGAGACAGTAGCACTGTGAGCACGTAAGAAGTAGCAGAAAGGTAGGGTGGCTTTTCAAACTCCTGATTATTTTCAGCCCAGATTAATCTCAGGCTTTAGGTCCAAAAACTAGGGTGACCAATTGTTAGAGAGCCAGTCTGGTACACTGCCTCACCATGCCACATCAAAAAAGACAATCTAAAATAACCCACAGTAGATAATTATATACATGCATATCACTTTAACATTAAAATATGTAAAATAGGTATTTATTTGAACGTATTATTTTATATTATTTACTTTTTTGTTACATAATGGCTACCATTTAAACAAAGTAGTTCTAGAAGTAGTTAACTATGGCAATTAATCAAATATGTGCAAGAAAAATATAACTATTTTAATAGTATTTTCTTTCTGTCTTCTGGTTTATTTTAACTTTTTTTTTTTTTTTAGAGACAGAGTCTTACTTTATTGCTTTTGGTTGAGTGCTGTGGCATCACAGCTCACAGCAACCTCCAGCTCTTGGGCTTAGGCAATTCTCTTGCCTCAGTCTCCCAAGTACCTGGGACTAGAGGTGCCTGCCACAACACCCAGCTATTTTTTTGGTTGCACTTTGGCTGGGGCTGGATTCAAACACTCCACCCTTGGTATATGAGGCCTGCGCCCTGCCTACTGAGCTGTAGGCACCACCCTATTTGAACTATTTTTATTTATTTTAACTATTTTTATTTATTTTGACTATTTTCAACATTTATTGGCTAGTTAAATTTTGTAGGATATATTGCTATAAGTTTTTAAGATATAAATATGAGATTGTAAAAAGAGAATGTAAATATAAAATGAATAATACTTAATACAAAATAACAATGATTTATTTTTTTCTATCTCAAGGGATAGAAAAAGTAAGATATTTTTACTCTTTTATTTTCTTTTCTAATAATATTTCTATGAACTTCCTGCAGCCTTTGGGTTATCCTCTTATATGTAATACTGAAACAATATAGGCAAACATGAAATTCACTTTGATTTGTAGCTCTGTTCTTACTGAGCCCACGTTTCTCTAGTTCCTGTTATTGATGACTTCCTAAGATTAGAGTAAATAAATATTCTGTCAATGAAATCATCTGACTACTTAGGATTCTTTCTCTTACCAGTGGTGGATGTTTAGATCTGTTGGACTTGAGGTCTAGATCTGTCTATCTACTTTGTATCCACAGGCTCGTTTTGGTACACCAGCTGTGTTATCCACCAGGCCTTTTGTGTCTATAAATTTCTCACTGAGGCTATCCATCTCTAAAATAGTATCCCCAGAGGACATTGTATGTACTAAACCTCTCTTTCTCAGGGAAAATGGTTTTAAAATGCATAGGTAATTTGAATTTGTAAAATCAAAATTGAATTCCAAATAAAATTATAGTTTTAGTAAACAAATAAAAATGCCTTCTAACTGGGTTACCCTCTTCTGATAACAGTTTTGCAGTTTTGATCAGAATGTGTGAGTTTTTGTCACAACTTTAACATCAAACAGCATAGGCGCCATCAGTTAATTTTTTTTCCAGACTCTTTTATTCAGCATATTGAACTGTTTTAGTGAAATGGCATATAATATCTATTTTAATTCTTTTCCTCATTATCATCCTCAATCCTCTTGTTTCAGTTTTTCTATTTTTAATAAAGACAGAGTTTCACTTTTTGTGCAGGCTGGTCTCAAACTCATGAGCTCAAGCAATCTATCTGCCTCAGCCTTCCAGAGTGCTAGAATTACAGACATGAGCCACCTGGCCCTCAATTTATATCTGAATTAGTTAGAATATTATTTTAGTCCCATGCTTTGAAAATTATTTATGACTGGCCGCCATTTTAATTCACACCTTATTTGTAACTGGTAACAGTGATAGCCGTCTTATGGGTACATGTCTAAGGTGGGTATGTTTTCCCATTTCTGTAAAGTTCAGAGTCTCATTAAGTACTTCTGTATATTTTGAGGAAACTGAAAAATGAATAAAAGCTTTCATTGTGGTATCTTTAATAAAGCAAACCCTGCTTCCTTTAACAGTATTGTACACAAGGACCACAGAGCATTTAGCAGGAAGTGTCTTTGCATTTACAGGGTGATTGGGATTTGTCCAAGTTTATAGCCACATTGTCTGCCCACCGTGCAGATGGGTGAGTATGGTAGACAGAACTGAGGCTCCATAAAGATGTTCCAGTCCTAATTCCTGGAACCTGTGAGCATGTTATGCGCCATGGCAAAGAGGACTTCAGACGGCAGGTGGAATGAAGGCTGCTAATCGGTTGGCTACGAGATGGGAGAAATCTCTGGGTTACCTGGGTGAGCCCAGTGCAGTCCCCAGGGCCTGGAAATGTGGAAGAGAGAGGCAAAAGTCTGTCCGAGAGAAGTGATATGAGACTTAGCCGGCTAACGGTTTCTCTGAAAATGTAGTGGTGGTCGCCAGGAGCTGGAAAGGAGAGAAAACATATTCTCCTCCCGGATTTTTCTAGAAGGGAATGCCACTGTCCTGGTACCTTGATTTTTATCTTCTAACACCATGATTTTAACCCAGTGAGACCCACTTCAGAATTCTGATTTCCAGAACTGTAAGATAATAAATTCATTTTGTTTTAAACCATTAAACTTGTGGTAATATGTTACTGTAGTTGTAGCATACTATACGTGTATAATGAGCAAGGTTTAGTTTTTCTGTAGACAAAATGTCAACATTGTTTTATGTTTTCTGTGGTTTTATAAAATCACCATGAAAATCTAGAAGAGGATTTGAAACTGTCTTTCAAATAAAAGCATCCAAGAACCAGAGGGAAGAGTTTTTTCCTTGTTGAGGTCTGGCGCGATACAGTGTAAAAGGCAGGATCATTTGTGGGGTCTGACTAAACCAGGTCTACACTGCTGTAGACCCAGACAGCTAGTATCAAACTTTCCCCTTTTATTTGCATCTAGGATTGAAACCTCTGAATCAGGAAATGTAGTTTTATTCATTTCACAGAATAATCAAGTGGCAGGTAGATGGATATTTGCTTTTGTGGCATGCCAATAATCTAACATAGCACCTATTTTTGACTGAGCTCTAGTGTCTTTTGGAGAAGTGAAAAAATTTGCCTGATGTAGAAAACTTGCCTATTTCATCCTGTACATGCAAACTTTAGTCTCCTCATGTACTTTCACATCCCCTTTTCTACCACCAGGCCCAACCCCAATTCTCGTCTCCTATGGGGAATGGTTTGTTTTGGTTGTTTGCCTTTTCCCGTGTCATTTAAATAATACAGTTGTCTGGGTTATGCTGACCATGGTGGTGTAATCATTCTCATTTTCATTATTAGACGTCTTAGGAAACATGTCACAATATTCACAATGTTAAAGTTAACTAGCATTTCCTCACTGCAATGCACACAATTAATCCACAGTCTAAGATGACTGTGAATACTCATGATTACAATGTGCCTACTTGTAATAACAGCACTCAGTGTCCTAACAATGAATGTTCCATTATTATGAATTGAAATTCTTGGTTGCAAATGTCAGGGGAAAGACAGTGAAAATGGATAATCCATACCATTTTCACTTGAAGCGAGATGTTCCTTTTGGCCTCAATTTTGGGGTCTCTAACATAGGTTTTGAATTTTCTCCTTACTTTGTGAATCCATTGCTGAAAACCAGGATATTCTGTGTTTTGAGGATGGGTTTTCCAAGGTGTGGGAATTTTAGTGCTGAACTCTGAACAGTGCCAGGTAAACTTCACCCTGAAGACCACTGGGTGTATGTAGACTGGTGCTCTGCATACCTCCATAGTTTTCTTTTCTGTATCTGTAGTAAAATGTTTTTTCTGTCTGACTGTATTGTACTACATTGACCAAACAGAAACCTAAGTCATCATATTATCCCTTTTTTCTAGTAATTAAGTCCTATGAGATAATTTAAATTCTTTTTCATTTTTCACTTTATTTTCTGTTCATGGAGTATCTTTCTATGGTTCCAAAAATTATAAATATTCCATACCATACATAGAAAAGCCTATTTCCTTCACGCTCTGGCCTCAGCTTCTCTGGTTTCTAGCAGGCTAAAGCAGTCATTACTCTTATTAGTTTCACATGCATCTTTATGGGTATATGTACAAATAAGGCATTTTTTTTTTATTCTATGGCAGTAATCACTGCCATTTAAAGAGAAGACTGAAATTTGTCTCAGTAAATACTGCTGGCCTGCTATCTGGAGGGTAGGAAGATCACTTTGAACTGGCCCACTTCTCGTCTAGGGGTACAGCTCCCCAGTTCTGTCATCATGGGTCTGGGCTCACCCCACTGGCCATGCTCCAAGGAAAGCATCGGAGACTGTCCACCGTGGGGTCTGAGCAGGTCTGAGGCTCCTCCTGCCAGTAGAGCTGGGAACTTAGAGGACTTCCTGTGTCTCCTATAGTTGCAGGCTCTTTGTAAATAAAGGTCCTTCCAGTCTCTTTGCCCCCAGTGTGTTTGATTCCTGTCAACTCTGGGTGCCAAACCTAGGTGAGTGTCCGGGATATAGTGTGTATGCAATTGGATTTTTATGTGGTAAAGTTATTAATTTACATTGTATATCAGTAATGGTTGTGCCTCTTCCCTTCCAAAATATATATTTATAATTTCTTTTTTTAAATTTAATCTTTTTAGGCTGGTATACCCAATACAATGTTAAATAATAACGATGACAGTGGGCTTTTTCTGATTTCTGACTTGGCAAGGCCTCTTGTTTTGCCCCATTAAGCATGATGGTGGCTTCTGGGCTAATGTAGATATATTCTACTGTGTAAAGAAAATTGCCATCTAGTTTTATTTTATTGAGTATTTTAATCCAAAATGGTTATTGAATTTTGACAAATGGCTTTCAGCATCTATGAAGAAATTTAATAATGATTTTCTGAGATCTATTAATATTATCCTTTAATTTATTAATGGATTTCCTAATGCTGGAAATTCATAAATTGAGGGGACACACCTCACTTGGTCATGACTTGCATTTCCTCTGATGAGCACTTGAACTGTGTTTGCTGGTGAGTTTGCTGCGGGATTTTGCTTTGATGATCATAAGTGACACTGACCTGAGAGTTTGCACGTGTGTGCACTGTTTGTTGTCTGAGGCTTTCTTCTTTGACCCCTCTTCTGGAAAAGATTTAAGAATTATTGAAATTATTTGATTTTTTAAGGTTTAGAAAAAAATTCCCCACAACACTTCCTGGGACCTGCTATTGGATTTATAGATTGATGATTTTACCTGTTTCTTCTATGTAAATCAGTCTTTAAATTTTCTATCTCCTTTGAGATAATTTTGGTAAATTTGTATGTTCCAAAGCATCTGTTTTGTCTGGATTTTCAAATTTATTGGCAATGTTTAGCAAAATAATCTATTTTAATTCTCACTAACTCACTGTGGTTAGTTTTCTTTTATTATTTATTTTTGGGTATTTCTGCTTTATTCTTTTTTAGAAAAAAATTAGGCCTACTGGTGTTTCTTTTTGTTGCTGCTGTTCTAATACCCAGCTTTTGAATTTCCCCATTGACTCTGCTGTTCTTCAGTTTCTTATCATTTTCTGCTTTCTTCCTTAGCACTTCATTCTGATTTCTTTTAGAGGAATTCGCCATTCCCTTTCTAACACTTGAAGCTAATTGCATAATTTATTTTTGCTGATTATTTATGGATAAAAAGTTCTTTCTTGAGCAACGTGTTTTAACTTTTAAGAAGTATATTTTGCATATGTAGGAGTCACATATTTCACACAAAGCGTTTGGTTATATGTACTAATGGCAGATTGGATTGAGCCACATGATAGAAGGTCGCCTAGTGGTACATATTCTGATGTTAAGTTTTTCCATACACGTAAGACTTGTCACATGTCATTAACATTTATATATGTGTGTGTTTTCTGTATCTGTGTATCTCTAATACTTTGCTAACAGACCTCCTTTCTCCTTGATCCTCTTTACCCCTAAGGATTTTATTCTAAAATTAGTCAGGAAGTTTAAACGACCATGGTAGTTATATATTTCCCTCCTATTAATAGTCTTTAATTTTTTCCCCCATTTTAGATGTAGTAGTTTAATTCTTTTGATTTATTAGGGAATAGGCCAGTGTCATATGCCAAAATGACACTTTTATAAATGGGAGTGCTCGGAGAGATTGCATAGCTGTGCAACTTCTGGCAGGATTAAAAGGTATGTGTGGGCAGGGCACGGTAGCTTATGCCTGTGATCCTAGCACTCTGGGAGGCTGAGGTTGGTGGATTGCTTGAGCTCAAGAGTTTGAGACCAGACTGAACAAAAGCGAGACCTTGTCTCTACTAAAAATAGAAAAACTGAGGCAAAAGGATCGCTTGAGCCCAAGGTGGAGGTTGCTGTGAGCTGTGATGCCAGGACACTCTACCCAGGTTGACAGCTTGAGACTCTGTCTCAAAAAATAAATAAATAAATAAGATTTGTGTGGGAAGAAGTCTACAATGGTTTAAACTTCATTTCCACTAGTCAGTGGCCACCATAGATTAAGTTGTGTCCCTTGTAAATTCACGTGTTAAGGCCCAAAGTCCCAGTGTGATGGCATTTGAGTATGAAGCCTTTCAGATGTAATGAGGTTTAGATGAGGTCATGAGGGCAGGGCCCTCCTGAAAGAACCTACAAGCCGAACCAAACAACCGTAGATATGGTTAAAGAACAGTAATGCACATTGAAAATCAGTAGGGGGAGGCAGAGAGGGAGGTGAGGAATAGCTATATACCAAGGACAAAATGACTATTCTGGTAAGGTGACCAGATTTTAACATTGGTAAAGCGGGGCACCGTTGACAGGGGGCGGGGCCTGACAACAATGCAAACTTTGATAAACAGTTCTTGATAATCACTTCTCAACAATTATTTGTTATTATACAGTTTAACATTATAAAATTAACAAAAATAATATAAAACTCATATCCTGGCAAAATAGCCACATGGCAGCCAAAAACCGTATATTCCCTTACTGTTCTCCCGCCTGTTCATGCATTCTTTCCAAAAATCAGGACTTTCTTTTTTTTTTTTTTTTTTTCCTTTATTTATTTATTTTTTTAATCAGGACTTTCTTAAAACGTCATGGGACAAATTGTTGAAAAGCGGGACATCTGGTCACCTTATATTCTGGTGATGTGTGCGCTGAGAGCCTGAATTCGGAGCCATGCAGTTTATCCACATAACATGAAATACTTCCACCCTCTAAAGATTTTGGAAAAAATAAAAGAATCAGTGATCTCATAAGAGCAGACACCAGAGAGTAAGCATGCGCTCACCTGTGCACTGCCCTCTCTCCCCAGAGGACACAGCTACTGGGCCGCAGTCTGTAAGCCAGCAGGAGAGCCCTCCACAGAATTCAACCAAGCAGGCCCCGGGTCTCAGACTTCCTTCCCTGTGTCTGCGGTGTTTTGTGGGGCAGCCTGAGCTAAGCCATGCTGTTCCGTGTGTGGATGCCCCTGCTAACTGCTGTGTCTTCAAGGCAGGGAACGGACTGGTTACAACCGGGTATGGATTATGACAACAGAACGGAAATACTTAGAAAATGGGTTTTCTTTTGTATTTTCTTTAAATTTGTATTTATGTTTTAAATATGCAGGAAGGACATACAGAGGTATAATAAAAATACAACTTTGCAAAATACAATGAAAATATCTAATTTCAATTCAGAGATTATTATTACATATGCTTAAGTAAATTGTTGGAAATCAAAGATTCCCCTAGGAATGAAACTATGAAATGAGGAAAGCATATTTTCCTGTAGGAGCAGGCAGGATTACAGAGTTGTTTTAAGTGTAGAGATTTTGATTTCCTTGCTCAACATTCAGATGTACTTTAGAATAGGTCGAGTTGGAGTGTGAGGAAGATTAGAAGAGCTTAGCACTATAATTGTGGTTTTTAATCTTTTTTTCAGTCCTGTCCCCCTCAACAGATATGACCCTCTCACAAATAATGGCAGCTAAAGATGGTTTTTGTGCCTAGCACTCCCTCCTTCTCATTGTGACAGGTGTTATTAGCTTCGTTTTGCGGTGACAAAACTGAGAATAAGGGCAAGAGCCTCTTTCAAGTTTCTATAACTGGAGTTATATAACCACTGAATTAAGATATTGTGAATATGTAGTAATAAATTCCTCCATTGAGTCAGAAATCTGGTCAAATCATGATCCAACAAAATTTTGTTTTCCCCTTGACATTCTCTCTGGTATTTTTTGTGAAATACCAAATATACTCTTTAATCAAAATCTTTTAACACATACGTAGTCTACCTTGTGAATAATTTAGTTCAGATAGTGAAGAACTTTACAGAGCAAGCCACGTGGTAGCTTCCTGAATGAAACAGTGTATATTTTCTATTTCCAATGACAATAAGAAACTATTTCCTTATAACACTTATTATATAAAATCACAAATTGAATAGTTCATCCTTGACTTCAATAATGCTTAAAGGATTTAATGAAATTCAAGATGCTTACCTTGTATATAATAGTTATAATTTCTATTCAAAATACCTACTTTTCCACAGGTACCTTTTAATGTCTGTAATTTCACTTGCTAATACACTCCCCAATATGAATCTGCACAGCCAGCTCTTCACTTTGCAATTTCTGAGCAGTAAGTTTGTTCATAGGGCGGTTGTATAGGCAGAGGCTTCAAGCCTGCTGTGTTCACTGATGTACTTCTTCATAATTCCATATCAGGCACTCACACGATTTGTGAACAGTCTGGGAGGGAAGAATCACACGCATAACCAGCAGCAGGTGACTGAAGCAGCCCGGGGTTTCAGGCGCTGCTGAGAATTTTAGCCTTATCTGTATTACACAGAATGATTGTGAAGCACCACAGTGAGATTTTTAAACAAATCAAAATTATAGCTTTCTTGTTCTAAAATATAGACGCTTCTTTCAGGAGTAATTTTGGTAGTTGCCCCAGGCTGTGTCCCTGGATGTTGTCTTTGATACTTTTTTGTGACATACCACATCCACTCTTTAATAAACACTTTGAACTGCGTTTGCTTTGTTTGTATCCTAACCAACAAAGGACGTGAACGTTTCTAAGTCCACATTAGGTGATTAGCAGTATTCAGTAGAGTTCAGTCTGGCTCTCAGGTGTGATTTTTCCATTTTGTGGCTTGAGTGTCGGGACCTTTGCTGTATGTTCTGGGCCAAGCAATGTCCAGCTATTCTGATGTCACCTCTATTCCATCTACACTCTTCAGGAAAATCATTATTTTTATAGTGACATTTTAAAAGAGCTTCTCCAAAACATGGTGCCAAGAGTGCAGAGTTATTTAGTTAACTTGAGAAAGCCCAGAGCAGAATCCAGATTCCTCTGTGAAAGGAACCCCACCCCCACTGTGCCCGGATACGTGCAGCCAACAGTCCTTGGCTGTGGAGAGACAGAGATCTTTGCACTGAGGCAGAAGAAGATGCATGCAAGGGCAGAGAAGGAGGCAAGTTCAGGAATCAGGCTGGTGCGTGCAGGTCTGTGTGCTTGGTCTGCTCTGGTTCCTGATCTCACAGCTGCAGTGAGTTGCATGTTCATGCACACGCCCAGCCTCTCCTCTGTCCCTGACTTTGCACGTGTTCTTTCTTGTTAGAGACCCCTCCTCATGATCCTTACTTGGAAATCTCCTTTCTCCAGTTTTCAGGATTTGTGACAGTGACTTTTTTGTGTTTTCTGACAATGCTGGGTAGGAAAAGGAGCTCTGTTTTCTATACTTCTCAATATCACCAGTCTATCTTTGTTTTAGCATCAATCACAAATTGTTATGTGTGTGCATATACATCTGCCTTTCCTTCTAGGCACTAAGCTACTTAAAGGCCACAGAACTTCGTGGCTGCTGTTGTTATTGTTTTATATGTAATCAACTGTCTTTGCTAAGGAGGGGACGTCCTAATATCTGCAGATTGCTTAGCTTGCTAAGTGCTTAGATTTAAATACTCAAGTCCAAAGAAATTGAGACAAAGCACTTGTGTTCTTCATAAAATATATCTGCATGATTCCCAGTAGCTGGCGGCACTGAGATCCAGCACAGGGGCACGGGGGATGAGGCAGCACCAGGCAAACGCTGGGACCTACCTATGGGATAGAGTACCAAGGGGAAGGCATGCTGCAGACAGATGATTCAGAGACTTGGCAACTAGACCTAAATTAGGAGTATTTTGAAACTGTGATGCCATGACATGTGAAGTGTGTAAATCTCTGTCTTTTCTACAAAATGTCCTACTCTAAAATGAAATATTATACAAAATCACTATTGTTTGCCAATGGTTTTGCTGTTAGAGGATATTTTCAAGGAGCAAGTAGAGATGCCGCCATCTTCCTCGAGGTTGACCAGGATGAAACCAGAGATAACAGATCTGGTGATAGCCAGACATGTAGCTTATAGTGAAAACCTCAGGACTAGTGAAATACCTGGCAATTAATGATACTCAATAAATGAATGAAGGAAGGAATAGGTGATGGATTTGTTCGGGTAGCAGAGTACAGGAGGAGTCAGCAAAGCAATTGCTTTAAACTTTCCTTCGAGAGGAAAGGCGCAGGAGCTGAGTGTCACGGCCATTATTCTCTGTAGCTGCAGGAGACAGGGGACTGCGGGTCATGGGTGCAAACACTTCCAGCAGGACCCTAAATCCCTCATAGCAGTGACCAGCAAGGACCCTTATCCTGGTGCTTTTCAGTTCTCAAAAAAGAGGAAACCATAGCCTCTCAGTGCACATTGTAGAAGGTCTTCCCAAAGGTCTTTTAGAAGGTCTTCCTTCCACAGAGATCTTTTCAAAGTGGCAGCGTGATTTAGTGAAGGCAGTGAGGTCGTAAGTTGGGAGCCCTGGGCCAACATTTTCTCACCTTCGTTAATTACCCTCAGCAACAACAATGGAATAAGAACATACAAGATCGGCAGAGCCAGGGGAGGTGGGTGCTCAAGGTTTGTCTCCTCCCCTGTTTGTCACTGTGCCCTTGGAACAGGAAGTCATCAGCAATATTCCAAATGATAAAATGCCAACAGAATGGGTGAAGGGTATGTCCTAGGAGCGTCGAAGGAACAGCCTCACCTTAGAAGGAGGGCTTGTAAAAGGGGAGCTTTGGGCTAAGAAGACCCTTCTCGTCCTTCCCAGCTTGGCTCCGGCCCACCT
Organism: Galago senegalensis; assembly: GCA_963575145.1. Taxonomy (NCBI): domain Eukaryota; kingdom Metazoa; phylum Chordata; class Mammalia; order Primates; family Galagidae; genus Galago; species Galago senegalensis. The sequence continues at coordinate 13,271 of CAUYTI010041990.1, forward strand.
TTGGTGTTACTTTTGTGTTACTATCAGCTGTGGGGTTGCAGAAGGAAATCTGTGTAGGAGCAGATTTTGGGTCTTTGCTTTTTGAGTCCCTGCTTGAAATAGGGAGATGTTTCTGGGTTTCCGAATGGCTTAACAGTCTTGGAACGTGGATGAATGTTCAGTCCTTGGATGGGCGAATAACCAGCTTTCACTGGGTCACGGGAAAGCACATGATTTTCTATACTTCTGCACCCTTGCTTTAAAGAAGAAATTTAAACATTTTATAATGAAATTAATTACTTTTTCTCCTACTGAGTCTTATCCAGGCTGTATTTTTAATCTTTAAAATGCTTATGTCTTTAATTTATAACATATTTGAGAAAAATATGTATGTGCAAATGATTCTGCAGGCAAAATCTAGTTATGATTGAAGTAGTTTCATATACATATTTTTTTCTTTTGTCAGTGGAAAGCATAAGATTTGTTTCTTTAGGAATTTAGAATTAAATAGAAAAATCTATTTTGCATTTATGCTACTAAAATTATTTGTGTATGTTGGCAGCTGGGATTAGTCTACTATTTGCATTATTTTATAATGGCTGCACTGAATGCTGTATTGTTAATTTGCATTCAGATGGTTTATCTGGAGTTATTCATATGTTTTAAACGGATTTGTTTTTAGACAGGAATAAAAAATTGTGTATTCTTTTCATGATTTACGTGAAAGATCCAGATACAAATTTATTTGCCTGTGCAAACTCTTCCTATGCTTTTTAAGAGATGAAATTCTCATTTTCCACCCAGATTGATTTATATAAATTCATTTGCCTGTGCAAACTCTTTCCATGCCTTTTAAAAGACAAAATTTTCATTTCCCCCCCAGACTGATTTGAACACGATGTGTTGCCTTATTAATTGGTAAAGCTCCAGTTCCAAAGATGCTAGTATTTCCTGCTTAGGGCATTTTTGTTAGCTCTTCGAAAAGATTACATGAAAAGTAGAAGCAAGAATTATGTGTGTTATACAGTTTGATGAATTCAAGTTTCATTAGTGATTAGTTTTCAATTAAAATAAATTTTTATCCTCAATAAATTGGTGTCAGTAGAAACTTAAAAATTGTGCCACACCAGATCTAGAAATATATTTCTTCTCCTATTCTATGAAATACCATATTAACAACTTTTATTTGGCTAGTGTTTTCCAGTGTATAGAATATTTCATGTGGATCTTACTTCAACTTCCCAGTCTCCTGCAGAGCAGATAAAGCAGGCAGTAATTTCCTTCTCACCTTATACATACATAATCTGTTTCTCTGGAGTGTGAGCGGTAGAGAAGGGTGGCAGAGTTGCAGTTGGCAGCCAGGCCCTATACTGCTGTCTCCCTACATCTCCACCTTGGTGGGGTGTAAAGGGCCCCACACTGGCAATCCCTTCTCTTCCTGTTCACAACAAGGCCTTCTACTCAAGGAGCTGTGACAGTGATTTTACAGTAAAATATAAAAAGTCAGGCGGACTTTCTAACCTAATGGTAAATTTCCCAGGCCAGTCAATATTAAATACTTTTCCAGATTGCCTCCCATGGAAAAATCACTCGTTCATTCAACAGCGTACTGGTAGGGGCTGTGGGCAACACAGATAAGCAAGGCGCAGATTTAGTGGGATACTGTGATTTATATTTAGATTTACTCGCTTTGGGGAATTTAATTAATCATGTGTGATGATATCACTGAGAAGACAGCAGAGATTTGTCAAGAAGCAGCCCTTCTAATCCAGCCCACGTGGGGGAGCTCTGCATGGCCCCCCGTTAGGGTCTTCCTGCCCTTCTCACCCAGCCCACATGGGGGAGCTCTGTATGGCCCTGTCAGGGTCTTCCTGCCTTTCTCACCCAGCCCACATGGGGGAGCTCTGTATGGCCTTGTCAGGGTCTTTCTGCCCTTCTCACCCAGCCCACATGGGGGAGCTCTGTATGGCCTTGTCAGGGTCTTTCTGCCCTTCTCACCCAGTCCACATGGGGGAGCTCTGTATGGCCTTGTCAGGGTCTTTCTGCCCTTCTCACCCAGTCCACATGCGGGAGCCCTGTATGGCCTTATCAGGGTCTTTCTGCCCTTCTCACCCAGTCCACATGGGGGAGCTCTGTATGACCTTGTCAGGGTCTTTCTGCCCTTCTCACCCAGCCCACATCGGGGAGCTCTGTATGGCCCATCAGGGTCTTTCTTCCCTTCTCACCTAGCCCACATGGGGGAGCTCTGCATCCCACTCCTCCCTCCCTCCCCAATCAGGGTCTTCCTGTCCTTTATGTTACCTTTTTGTGCATGGGTTAAGTTTATGATGCACCATTTATAAATTATTTTTGGCTATGATTTGGGGTTGGTAATGTTACATATATAGCATTTATTCCTGTCTGAGAAGAAATTTTACTTTGCCAAAGCTGTAGATCCATACATTCTTATTTTGAATTGTGTTATAATAAATTAGTTGGGTTTTTCCATTTAGTTCCAACTTTTGGTCTCTATGACTGTTTAAGCATAGTAAATGTGGGGGCAAAAAAGGAAATTATTTCATTTTTGAGTAAACCTAGTCTGTGGCCTTCTAATCCTAACAAGCCTCAGAAAGCTGCTGTTGTCCCCAGGGCACTTCATGCTCCTGAATCATCACTTTCTCTTTCCAGTCTCAGACCCTAAATCCTTTCCACACTGGTTCACCTGCAGTTTGTCACCAAGTTTCACACGTCATATTGTCTTAAGTCACTTTATTTCTAAAGAAAATAATTATTCCAAGTGAGCATTAAGTGGTTAACATTATCTTTTAATGAAAATTAAATTTGATTATTCTGATTTGGAAATTTTTGTGGAACCTCCGTATGGACTAGCTTTTCAAAGCTGTGTGATATTTTATCCCATTGATGACAGCTAGAAAAACCAACACCTAGAAAAGAGTTCTCTATTTAAAACAGTTCTCTCTAAAATAAGCTCTGATTTAGAGAAAGTCCTAAATGTAAAAAATATGTATTTAATGTCATATGGCAGAAAATGGAACATTAAACCTTACTCTATTATGTGACAAAATTACATTGCTTACAGTGTTCTAGAGGCAAATTCCAGGAGCACAGCTGCTTAGATTATCAGGCATAAATGGCATATATTTTTCTGAGAAAGTATAAAAGATCTTATACTTGAATACTCTGACCTTTGTTGCTCTTCATAAGCAAATAAATGTTTCGTGTGTTAGAAGACTTCACATCTATGAGCTTCTATGTTTAATGTCCTACCTTCCAAATCTATAGTCACATATATCATGTGTTTTTAAACTCTATTAAACTGTGATTTTTTAATGAAAAGAAACAATGTCCATGGAGGAAATCTTTCTTCTATAGATGTATCTTCTAACTTAATTGCCACCACCTCTTAACCACAGGTTGAAATTTTAAAATGACTTCCAAGTTTACTTACAGGAAAAGCATTTTTCACTTAAAAGCCTTCTGACATTTAATAAGTAGTAATCAGGAAACAAATCTTCTGTGATTACATTCAGAAAGAGAAACTACTAGGGGGCATATTTTTGAAAGAAAAGAATTTGTAATTCAGCACCTTGTTACCAAACATCCTTGTGCAGGTAGGAGGTAGTGACAAAGGAGAGGGCGGTAACTTAGGAGGAGAGAAGAGTAGCAGAGTTGAAAGAATTCTGAAATTCACCACTGGCAACCATTGGCAATGAAGCCCTTTTTAAAAAGCTCGGAATTAAGTCAGATCTCTCCTTTCATGTTTGCCATATATTTAAATCTTGAGGCAGATCATGAGTGTGTGACTGTGCTAATACCGCCAGGTTACAGGGTAGTTGTTCTTTCGTTCAGATTTTGTTTTTGTTTTTGTTTTTTTTTTCTTTTTGAGACAGATTTTGAAATGGTTACTCAAGCTTCTGTAATTTCATGGGTAGATTATTACCACTTGTCTTCGTTAACTAGATGATCAGATGAAGTTCAGCTAAAGCTTTTGATATTTGTAAAAATGTGACACTAGACTCTTTGAAGACATTCTGAGATTATTACATTACTTAAGGTAGCATATGTCATTATGATCTATTCATTTATGATTTTTAAGAAAGGAGTGGTATGACCTCAATTCAGTTTGTCTTCTGCAACTTTTGAGCCAAATTCCTAAAGTTTGTGATGACAAGTGTACTTGAAATAAACATTACTTATGTGTGTAATCAGTTATGTATCTGCTCACATAGCTAAAACCTTCAATTAATCACTTGCTGAGGCAATTAGCTGGATGTACAGCTAATAGGGGCTAAAGAAAAAATGTACCAGTTCAAAATAAGGACAGCCTAAATCTGGCTTCACCTCATGTGAGGAATCATCAGCCGCAGGCACATATAGCTGGGTCCCCATATCAATGGGTTACACACGAGTGGATTCAATCCCCTGTGAATGGAAAATATTTGTAAAAAAAAGTTTCAGCACACTCAACATGCACAGACTTTTCCTTGTCAGTATTCCCTAAACAACACAGTGGAATAACTATGTAGCATTTATGTTGTATTAGGTATTTTTATAAGTAATCTGGAGATGATTTAAAGTATAGAGAAGAATGTGCATAGGTTATATAGGATGTGATTTTACATCAGGACTTGAGCCTCTGTAGATTTTGGTGTCCACGGGAGGTTCTGGGACTGGCCCCTTCTGCCCCAGAAGGCTGAGTGCCCACAATCTCAGCTGTAATTCTGGGCACAGAAGCAGCACCTGAACAGGGGTTCCTATGCTCCTGTCCCATCACCACTGACCTCCCTGGCTCACTCCTGGGAAGGCATTATTGCAGGGAGAAAATTTGGGACATTGTTAATGCTGCCTTTTAAGTCTTAAAAGTCACATAAACCTTTATACTTTAAATATCGTTTGTCTTATAAAATGAGGGCCTATCGAGTAATTGTAAGAATTAAATAACTTAAGTCAAATAAAGCATGAAATAATTATGTTACTTTCTTTCATTTACTGATCTATTTGCTGAGTGTTAAGTGCTCCATTAAGTGATTCAGATGCATTAAATAACGTCTTCCTCTCTACGACCCCACTGTTTCATTCCCATTTCACAGATTTAAAGACAGATTTAAAAGTTTCATCCAATTTATCCAAGATCACATAATGATAGAAGTTGAATTCAAACTCAAGTCTAGCCAACTCCAGAGCTCAGCATTCTTAAAATATACCTGTTCTTATGTTTCCGTATGAAAAAAATAATTGACATCAAACAGTTGATTCAGTTAAGTTTGCTCCTTTCTCTTTCCCTTGGGCCGGGATTAGGTCAATCTCAGCTATTTAAGGAAATAAAGAAGCAGAAAGAAATTTGCTGAAACACTTTTTGAATGTCACTATCTCCTAAGTCAGACTTGGGACCCCCATAATGTATGACATACTTCTGGTGTTCCTGCATTGCCCCAGAGTCATCCTGAGGCGTTTCTGCCAATTCAGCTCTTAGCATATTGAAACTTTTAATTTAATAAATCAGACTGATGGGTCGTGTTTATTAGGTACCAGGTGATAATTTTATTATTTGCAATAACAGTGCCCTTAATGGAAAAGTATCTTAATGCCATAGCTTTAAAAATTGTAACAATTAAGAATTTTCTTAAAGAGGCATTTTTTTAGTAGAGATGCATCATTATATAATTTAAAACGTAATGTGCATCATTTGCAATGAAATATTTGAAACCTCTTGATGTAAATGAAAGTTTACAAATAATAACATTGACTAAAGAAAATATAGCCACAATTTTAGTGAAAATTAAGGAATTAGCAATTACTTTGTGCCTAGTTGTGTTTCTAATGTTTAAGGTAACACACTCGAACTTATTAGGAATGAATTCACTAAAATATTATATTGACTCTCTGAAGTATTCAGCATCAATCCAGAGATTTGAAAATATTCATGAATTTAAATTTCTAGTCCTGTTAGAGGGATATATGTAATAATTAAGGCAACGAAATCTTCGTTTTATGCACTAAAACATAAAGCATTAAGAGAAAAATGTTGAAGTAGATTTATCACAACCTTTTGCACTACAGCAGAGAAAGTTCAGTGAATTTATAAAGTATCTATTGTTAATGGGGTAGAAAATGAAAAATACTCATAAAAATGGTCAAGTTGATGAAAATTATAGAGTGAACATGATTTGAAATTGAATTTTCAAAGTTCCATACAACAGTTTTCTTGTTTTCTCTTCTGTTTGGAAAACTAAACTAAATATAATAAAATCCCAAGCGTTTTAGAGATGGTTAAAACTAAAGTTAATCAACCGATCTTGCTGAATTAATTCCTTTTGCAATAATCTGGATGTAATGGGGGACCATTCTCCTAAGTGAAGGATCTCAAGAATGGAAAAGCAAACACCACCTGAACTCACTATTAGCGTTAAACAGATGAGCCCACATGTGCACTGAGGGAAGTAAAACTGGGTGGAAACTGATAGGTGGAAGCAAGCTGGAGGAGGAGAGTGGCCAACACCTGACCTGCCTAATGGTTTTGGACACTGCATTGAACACTATTGAGGTGCTGGGCTCACTATGACCATGACTCAAAAATGAGAAAAGGAGACCCACTAACCTATAACATTTGTACCCCCTTCATCTTTGAAATAGAAAAAAAAAATGAACTTTGTTTTTAAAAAGTTAATCTTTCCCCTCCTTCTATTTTCAATGAGAAAACAGAGGTTGAGAATGGGAAGGCTTGGAAGTCAGGTGTCTAACCAGCTCCTTGGGATCCGGAGAGAAAGGGAGAGTAATTATTGCCAGTCAGGACTGTCCCCTGGCCACCCTCTTTCTCCTATCACATTTTTTAAAATCAGAGTTAAGAGTAAACATCATTACTCCCTTACCCGCAGAATCCCAAGAAGAACCACCAAATGATAACACTATAATCATCTGTACTACAGTTTACAATCTTTTCCTTCATTTCAGAGTTTTAAGTTAGGCAGCTTTGATGTATTATATGTGTAATCCATTTCCTGAGACATAGAAATAAAATCAAACAAAAGTTATCACACTGCTAGTAGAAGGGTCAAGGTTGATAGTTGGCTCTTAAAGATGAATTTATAGAAACATTGATCATTAATAAAATTGGCTACCAGTAATTTTTGAGTTAGGTGAGGGTAAGGAAAAGGCCTGCATATTGGTAGCATCTGGGGGTGGATAGTAGGGAAGAACTAGGACAATGAGTGATTAAATGCAACTAGAAGTGGTAGACTTCTGGGCGTATAGATTTTTTTTTTAATTAAATCATAGCTGTGTACATTAATGCAATCATGGGGTACAATGTGCTGGTTTTATATACAATTTGAAATATTTTCACCAAACTGGTTAACATAGCCTTCATGGTATTTTCTTAGTTATTGTGTTAAGACATTTATATTCTACATTTAGAAAGATTCACATGTACCCTTGTAAGATGGACCATAGGTGTGGTCCCACCAACCACCCTCCCTCCACCCATCCTCCAACCTTCCCTCTTCTCCCTCTCCCACTTCTCCATATTCTTGGGCTATAATTGGGCTATAGCTTTATCTTATTTAATGGTGAAAGGTGTGGGTCCAGTTTCAGTCTTCTACAGATCACCAGCCAGTTCACCCAGCCCCATTTGTTAAATAGGGAATCTTTCCCCCACTCAGTGTTTTTAATTGGCTTGTCAAAGATCAGATAACCGTTCATCTCTTGGTTCTCTATTCTGTTCCATGCATCTACCTGTCTGTTTTTGTGTCAATACCATGCTGTTTTGATCACTATTGATTTATAGTATAATCTGAAAGAGAACTATGAAACTCTAAGAAAAGAAATAACTGAAAATGTTAACAAATGAAAAAACATACCATGCTTATGGCTAGGAAGAATCAACATTGTTAAAATGTCCATACTACCCAAAGCAATATATAATTTTAATGCAATCCCTATTAAAGCCCCACTGTTATATTTTAAAGATCTCGAAAAAATAATACTTCATTTTATATGGAATCAGAAAAAACCTCAAATAGCCAAGATGTTACTCAGAGATAAAACAAAGCAGGAGGAATCACACTGTTCGTATAGGTCTTGTAACTAGGTACAACCAAGGAAAATTTATTTGTATGCTGTAACATAATCTAAAGCAAACAGACACAAGATTTGTTATGGAGAACTTGGAACTTATAAATGTACAAATTACTTTCTACTTCTCTTTGTTTCTTTCCATTTCTGTGACAGCATGAAATTAATACAAAGAGATACTGAATAGCCATTAAAAAAAGCCAATCAAGTGATTTAGTTTGGACTTGATTAAAACACACACACACACAGAGTTTGGTTTACAAACAGTACCGAAACCCACTTAAAGATATTAGATTACTGCACCAATGGAAAAGGTTATTTAAATAATTGCAATGAGGAATATTTCTGTGAAATACTTTAGCTTAAAGGGTCATCAGAAGTCTAGTAAGAGTAAGTTTTCTCCCATTATAGGCATGGGAGAAAATGTTTATTTTGAGATAAATAAGTAATAGCATCTTTTCTTCCTGTCAAATCCATCTTCCCCCTCGCCTTGCCTCCCTGTACTTGATTTTATATTAGGTGGACAGCTTCCTACAGTTTTCAAATTTTTAGAAACTTGCCACTTTTATTATAGATAATGAAGGGATCGGGGAGCAGGGAATTCCAGTCCTGTCTGTGTCTTTTCTAGTTAATTGAAAACAATGTTGCTTCAGGTCAAGATTCCGAAGGCTGAATCCTTGTTGTTTACTTCTGAGTGCAGGATGTAGGACAGTTTTGCAGATGACACATGTTTTTATATTATTCAGTAGAATGCCTTCTGTTGGCAAAATGATAACATGAGAAATCGTTTGCATTATTTCTATCCCTTGAATTCTCACATCGTACAACACCTGCCTGACAAAATGAACGTGCTGCCCTCACCTAACAGTGTGATGGCAAAGAAGTGATGGGAGCAGAGAGGAAGCTCACCTAGTAATACCACCCAACTCCATCAGGAGGTTCCCATTGCAGCTGGAAGGACACTCATACACAAACCTCAGGGACAGCTTGCATCACTGCTGGATATACTTCAGGAGCTTTTCAGATGAACACCTCTAAACAGTTGTAAAGGTCTGGGCATTTGTCCTCAAATTGTTAAAGCACTAATTTATTTTAGAAGCAGCTCTGAAGAAAAGCGACTTCTGCTTCCCCCAGGCACTGCCTCCTCCTTCCATCTCTTCTCTTACCCTATTTGGACGTCATTGTTCAGTGTTTGCCTTCATTTTTAATATCATGTCACCTTCTCAGATCAGGTTTGCCTTACAGACATGAGTTACTACACCACCCTTGGACCGGACCCTGGAGCCCCGAGGCAGGGATTCTGCAGTGGCCACTTTGCTTGTGCTCACAGGACCTTGTCTCGCCCTGGATCTTAGGGAGCATCACTTCTTCAGTTCATCTCCTAGACTCTCGGGAATTGTGAATCGGGGGCGGCACCTGTAGCTTAGTGAGTAGGGTGCCGGCCACATACACAGAGGCTGGCGGGTTTGCACCCGGCCAGGGCCCGCTAAACAACAATGACAACTGCAACAAAAAAATAGCCAGCATTGTGGTGGGCACCTGTAGTCCCAGCTACCTGGGAGGCTGAGGCAAGAGAATCGCTTAAGCCCAAGAGTTTGAAGTGGCTGTGAGCCGTGATGCTACAGCACTCTACTAAGGGTGACATAGTGAGACACTGTCTCAAAAAAAAAAAAAAAATCAGAAGTCAGAGCTGAAATAAAGGTGAGGTCCAGGTGAGGTGTCAAGAAGCAAAGCTGGGGGGGGGGTAATCATTCATTTTCAGGCAACATCAAAGAGTGTCTTCTCCTAAGGAGCCTGAATAAGTCCCCGCACACTGAGGTTCCACTATTGCCATCACTCCTTCCTGTCCTTATCTCCATTCAAACACGGATTAAATTTATCTTCTCATCTCCTGTCAGGTTTGAATACTTCTTTTGACTCATTTATGTAACAAAAATTTAAAGTGTCTACTTCAGGTCAGGTTTTCATCCAGGTATTTGGCACACATCAGGGAACAAAGCTAACAGCCCCTGCCCCCCCCCCACCTTGGGCCCTTCCATTCCCATGAGGGTCGCCTAGAAAGTGATACCCTGAAGACGGAGCGGGCTGAAACTCCTTCACTGTCTGTGGGTCTTGGACAGAGCGAGCATGGACCTCTGTACATTTGTGTACTACACGCCTCTTGGGAGTGACACTTGTTGTCAGTGTGGCTGGTGCTCCCTAAATTGTGTGTCCCCCCCACAGCCTTGCGGCTGGTGGGCAGCCCCGATGTTGCTCCAGATTTAGGCAGAGGCCATACCTTTTGGTTTAGTCTCAAGTGGCTTCTTGAGTGTGGGAGTTTTCTGAAGAATTGGGTTTAAAGCTTGGTGAAAATTAGTGCATATGAGCACCTTGATGGCTGGAACTTATAGAAGTGAGAGCTGACTGCAGGGAGTCACAAGGACGTGATATAATAACAAATGATATCAGACAACATCGCAAGTTTTTAATTTCCCCAGATCCTTGTAGGAAACACAGTCATCCTGGTGGCAAAGCTAATTTTTTGTGTGGCTAGCATGAGATCTTTCTAGGTATCCTTCTCAAGCTCTTTTTAGTACAAAACACTTGAAACTTCAGCCCAATCATCTTAATTTACAAAAATGGGTCTTTTTTCTGAACATATCCCCTGGATTCAACATTCACGTTCTGCCTGGAAGTTATTGTCCGTCAAATATCACTGTAAACAGTGCCTAAACACTGCATGGGGCTACTGGGTAGGACGCTGCTGCCTCTGCCCTTGACTAGATGTCCCAGAGCTGCTGACCGGCCTGGCATAGCTTCCCACGTTTACACACAAGATATGAAGCCTGACCCTGGGATACATTCGCAGAAACGTCCAGGGGGTAGGGGATCTCTCAGAACTTTTATTTTCTGTTTCTGTTTTCTAAATCCTTTAATCATAATTTATTAGGAATATCTAAATTCAGTTAGAGTGACTCCTCATTCTTTCTCATTTTTTTCTGTGAACTTTCTGACACCGAGTGGAGTGGATGAGCTAAGAGTTTGCTCCATTGGAAGTGAAGTACAAAGACCAGCAAATAAAGTAGCTGACACTGAAACATAAATATGGAAGTGAAAAAGCTTCTTAGAAACTACTGTCTCAGTTCTCGTCTGGGAAGGTTTGATACAGACAGGCTAAGTAACAGTCCGGGAAAAACCAGTTGCCCAAGCAAGTTGACGGAGGGAAAGAAAAGGAATTTCGGAGGTCACAGAAAACATGCCTAGCGAAAGGGTTTGATTTCTAAATATGCCTTGGGAAAAAGTTGATAAAGTGAATGTTAAAACTATGTGAGTATGTTTTAAGTACTTATAGACAACTGAAGTGAAAAAATATTTATTTCTTAATACAACTTATGTATTTCTTAATTCAAATAACCTATTGAATTATATTATCTAATATTTTGAATTGCTTTTCCATTAATAAATATTTCTATCATGGCCTCATCCAAACTATAATAAATCTGCAAATTTTATTTTCAGAATTATTACTGAATTCATTTTCCCCCTTTTTTATTTCAGTGTTATTACTGAATTTATTTCCCCCCTTTTTTATTTCAGATTAGGATACATTGTTTATATTCTTAAGGTAAAGTCTGAGTTGTAACAAATATAATATAAATTCCTTTCAAGGTCAAATATCTGAGTGTTTATTTCTATCACCTTAGTTATTCATTCTTTGTGGTTTTCAAATTAAATACATTCTCTATTTGGTCTCAGGGATATAGATTAGAAGGAAAGTACCTGCTTTCTAGTGGAGGTGACGCATAAATAGTTAAATTGAAATACATAAAAGTTAGAGTTTGATAAGAACACTTCTACCTCCTTCTGAGGGGTAAGGCTTAAATGTGACACTAGAAGTCTGCACAGAGAGAAAGCAGCTAGTTTTTATTGAGTGCAACGGAAGATTCTACCCAGCAGGAAGTGCAGTGCTAAAGAGGTTGTTGCTGGATAAAAACACGGGGGGGGGGGGAGGGGGGGGCACAGGGCCTCATACCTGTAATCCCAGCACCCTGGGAGGTGAGGAGGGGAAACTGCTTGAGCTCAGGAATTTGAAACCAGACTAAGCAAGAGCAAGACCCCATCTCTAAAAATAACCAGGCATAGTAGTCGGTACCTGTATTCCCAGGTTCTAGGGAGACTAGAGCAGGAGGATCACATGAGCCCAAGAATTTAAAGTTGCTGTAAGATTTAATGCCACAGCACTATACTACCTAGGGGGACAAAGTGAGACTTTGTCTCAAAAAAAAAAAAAAAAAAGAAAGAAAGAAAGAAAGAAAGAAAGAAAAGAAAAAGAAAAAGAAGAAAAAAAGAAAAGATAGGGATGTTAGCATGCTGAGATACCAAGGCATACTTGAGCAGGGTTTGCTAGGGAGTTCAGAGCCCCTGGGAAAGGCCAGGGGTGCACACAGAGCACAGGGATTTCTGTGCTTGACTAAAGATGCTTAAAGTGTGTCCTCCACACAAACCAAAACCAATGGACATTTGGGAGGCGGAGAGTGATATCTCTGCCACGTTACTTTGGAAGGTAACCGCAGTGCTGACATAGGGGAAGGAACTCCTGAAGTGATTGTTGTAAGAATGTGCACTTTAATAGAATTTTGGAAGGAGCTTTAAGAGATGTAGGAAATTCCAGAGACATTTCTAGGGCAGAACAGACAACATTTCATGACTGATAGGCTCTAAAGTGCGGTAATGGAGAAATGAGAAAAGGCTTATTCACTTCATGTACATACCCAGCTGTTCAACCACAATCTTGTGAAACACACAGGATCGGGCACTGGGGTAGTTGTGGGAGATGCAGAGACAAGTCAGAGACATTCTTTTGCCCTTGAAAAGTACATCACTCATGCTTCCCCCAGGGAGATGTTACTTTTGGTGCTCATGATAGTAATTAGTGCACATTTGTCTGATACAAGGGCAGAATTACGCTTTCTCAAAAGATAGAAATATATCAATGGGTGATGATTGCTTCCCTGGAATCTTCAATCTTTTTTCTTTAATATATTTGATATTATTGGGTTGGGATGCTACTCTCTGTTTTTGCCTAAGTGACTCAGAAAATCAAAATATGTATGTACAGGATTTTCAAGAATAATTTATTGCTGTGTGATGTGGAATAAAAACCCACTCCAACCATTTTCCAACAACAGTGTGAGAAGAGAGATAGAAACATCTTACCCCCAGATTTCCATTGCAGTTTTCTTTTCAGTATTTGTAGATTCAAACTGAGTAGAGAGGATGTTAATTAGTGTGCAGATTTTTTAAATTGTTTATAATAGGAAGCTAATTGGTGTTTTCCGTAAAGAATGAATTTAAGGAAATGCAATTTGAAAAGTGTAGTGTTCTTAATATGCTGATCCAAGTAGCAGAGACTACTGATTGAATAAAATAAGCAGTTTTGATTTTTTAACTGGAGGCTCTATTCTGATAAACCAGAATTAGATGGTGGTAATAATTACAAGACGTGATACATGAGAGTTCTGACCTAACTTTGGTGTATTTTTATAAAGATTAACTCATTAATTTATATGACTTCTATAATTGGAACTAAAAAAATATGTAACTTGAATTCTGCATTCTGGTATTGGCAGATATAGACAGACACAAAATGATTTAGTAGATTAAACTTAAGGTGGGAACACAAGAGATAAAGTAATGAAAGAAATTATGGAATAATGTTCTTCGTATCAACCACAGCTACTGATATGAAGTTCTGAGGAGTAATCTGACAGTGAGCAGGGAAACAGCAGATGTTACAGTGTTGTACACTATGCAGAATAACCCAGAAGGGGATGAAGAAGTTTGAGCATAAGAAGGTGCTATCAGTGGAGCTCAGAGTGGTGGCCAATGTATGTATTTATGGAGAAGTTTGTAGGAGAAATAGCCATGTAGTCTGGGAACAGTGTGAATGACAATAATGTAGGGCCCTGGAGGGTCATGAGAACTGCATGTGTGGACAAAATATGACTAGATTCATACAGAAAGTTAGAGGGGTGTAATGTGACTGCATTCAGGCAGAAAGGTGGGGGCCTCATGTGACTACATTCATGCAGAAAGTTAAAGAGGGGGTGTAATCTGTCTACATTCATGCAGAAAGTTAGAGGGGGTGTAATGTGACTGCATTCAGGCAGAAAGGTGGGGGGCCTAATGTGACTACATTCATGCAGAAAGTTAGAGGGGGTGTAATGTGACTACATTCAGGCAGAAAGTGGGGGCCTGATGTGACTACATTCATGCAGAAGGTGGGGGCCTGATGTGACTACATTCATGCAGAAAGTTAAAGAGGGGGTGTAATCTGTCTACATTCATGCAGAAAGTTAGAGGGGGTGTAATGTGACTGCATTCATTCAGAAAGGTGAGGGGCCTAATGTGATTACATTCATGCAGAGAGTTAGAAGGAGGGGGTGAAGTGAGTACATTCATGCAGAGTTAGAAGGGGGGACATGAAGTGACTACATTCATGCAGAGTTAGAAGGGGGGACATGAAGTGACTACATTCATGCAGAGAGTTAGAAGGGGGGGCGTGAAGTGACTACATTCATGCAGAGAGTTAGAAGGGGGGGACATGAAATGACTACATTCGTGCAGAGAGTTAGAAAGGGCAGGGGAAGGGGGTAGAGACTGAGTGGGAAGCAAGGGAAGCAAGCTTGATTCTGGGAGGTTCTGAGGCGTAGAAGCCCTTGGGGAAACCGAGAGTGACTCCAAGGCCAGTTAGTGTGCATTGGAAGGGAGAGGAAGGCGCAGTGGAATACCATGACATCCCATAGCAGGAAGAGCTTTTCTTCTTCCTTTTGTTAGATAATTTCAAGGTATGAACTCTAAATTCATCATCACAGTGTGATCAAAGTCCATCGTCAAGACATTGGTGGGATGACCTACCCATGAGCTCTCTAAGTGCTGGGCTAGAGTTTGCCAGCTGCCACGGTGGAGGACAATCCCTTAGAAGGCAGACCCTTTAGATGGGGGGGAGGTAACCTCCATGCCAGTGGTGATACTTAACGGAACTGGAACTTTTAGTAGACGTATAAACATGTGTGTTTAATGTTTGTTATGTGTTCTCTCCAAATATCACTCAAATTCCTCTTTAGAGAATTCTGGGATGTAAGTGCCAATCTTATATATCAAATATTTCCAGAAGTTATATGTGGGAGAAACCAGGGGTGAATAGGCCAAGACAACCCTTTTTAGTCGTCACCTATATAGCACTTTAGAAACCAAACATTTCAAGGGGTACAAGGTATTTCTGAAGCTTTTTCATTTGAAAGCCTCCTGTGAGGCAGGAGTATTTATTCTGAACAGCCCAACAACAAACCGTGCCTTTATTCCTCCCCTCCCCTGGGCTCTAGCTGCTAGAGGAGTGAGAAGAATAGTGGGTAAATGTCCCTTCACTGGGTAAATTTGAAATTCTCCCCTTATCAGTTTATACTGCCTCTCTAGCACTGAATCTCCACGTAGAGGAATGACACTATGCTTACAAGGACAGTTACTGATTGCCATCACATTAAAAGGAAATGCTGAGAACAGGACAGTCTCCTGGCAAGCCTAGAGACATTTTGTGACTTAGGGGCAATCCCCCAAGTAACTCCATGCTCTAGAATGAGATAAGCTCAGTCACTCACTAGTAACCAGGTGTTAAACATCGATGCTTGGTACTTCTTCATGGGGGTTGTGGCAATCCTTACACATGCAGCCCTCGTGTACCTTAACTCTCCACACCTGTTGTGTATAACCTTAATAAATAGCCATTGCAGAGAGGACTCTGGGCTACCCTGCACTTAAGGTTAGCCCGCCTTCCTCAACCTTGTACTTCTAATCCATGTCACACCTGGTTCCTTGGTGTCGGGACCGAGACCAGGGCCATAGGGGTCACAACATTTCCATGATTTCCTTATGAGACAAGGTCTCAAATACAACGTTTTTCATGGGGTGTACTTCGGAATTCTTCACGGGTCTTTCCATCATCTCCCCACTGAGAAGACTTTCACTATCTTACCTCCCCTGTTCTCAATAATATTCATCTAAACCACAGTGCCTAACTTTTGAAATCCCTTTGCCCTCCATGTGGCTGTCCTAATGGAATTATAGCCAATAAGTACAAATGTAGCTACTTTCTGAGGCATCCAGGTAGCCCATTATAAGCTCTCACATTCCTGCCATGCCAAATGATAGAAATATTTCTTGCCTTAACTGGAACATCTCTCTCCAATCCCCCATCTCAGAGGGGGATTGCTCAGAGGCAAATTTGCTGGTTGGCTGCCCAAATAGACATCTTTTTAGGGGCTGAACTTCCGGAAACACTTTCTTGAATGTACCCCACATAGTCTTTCAGTAGTACTTTCACAGCTGACTCCTGGCTTCAGGGAGAAGCAACAGCCTTTTATAGTGAGCATGGACTCCCCATTAGATGGAGACCTTTTTTTTTTTTGAGACAGTCTCATTATGTCCCCCTTGATAGAGTGTGGTGACGTCACAGCTCACAGCAACCTCCAACTCTTGGGTTCAAGCGATTCTCTTGCCTCAGCCTCCCATATAGCTGGGACTACAGGGGGCCACCGCAATGTCCAGCTATTTTAAGAGATGAGGTCTCGCTCTTGCTTAGGCTGGTCTGAAACCTGTGAGCTGAGGCGATCCACCTGCCTCAGCCTCTTAGAGTGCTGGGATTGCAGGCGTGAGCCACCATGCCCGGCCTTAGCTGGAGAACTTGATGACAACCTGTTCCTTCACATGTCCTACCGCGGAGATGAAGCTAGGCTGGTGGTTATAGTTCCAGTTTTATGTCCTCTCAGTAAACCCGCGTCTCTTCCCCATTTAAGGTGCCTTTCAAATGTAGAGAACTTAGTATCTTTGGCAGTTCTGTACCAATAGGAAAAGTCCCACATGCCACCTGCTGTGAGTGCATACATGCAGACACCTGCACATGAGGGTATCTAGGCTGGGCACGCTTAGCTAGTAACCGTGAAATCGATTCAGACATTAACTTCTAAATAACGAGAGAGATTGCACTCCCAGAGAACCTTGCCTATCACCTTGTCCAACCTTAGGTTAAAAACCTTAAAATTATAGTATATGTGAACTGAATGTAATGATTTTACAAGTTTGATTGCTTTGTTTCTATTTCATTTCTCCCAGACAGAAGTGTTAGGCTGCTCCATACCTCTGCACCGAGCAATGGTGACTGTCAGTGCGGGGTGGACACACAGCCTCCCACAGCTCCTTAGTGCCACTGTTATAATTGTTTGCAAAAACAGGAAAGTATCTTTTAAAAATGTTTTAATGGCTTTATTGAGCTAATTCATGTAATATGCTGTTCAAAGTGCACAGCTCAGTAGCTTTTATGGTAGTCACTGAGTTGTGCAGCCATTAACCCCAGTGCCACCTTTCTCACACCTCTCCTTAGCAACCCTTCCCCACCACCCCAAACCCCAGCCTCTGGCAATGACCAGTCTACTCTCTGTCCCTCTAGATTCACTCATTCTTGACATTTCATAAAAATGGAATCCTAATATGCAGGGGTTTTTGTGATAGGCTTGTTCACTTAGCTTATCTTTTCAAGGATCATCCATGTTGTAGCACGTATCAGTGTTTTATTCATTTTATTGCTGAATAATATTATTCAAGTTGAGGTCCCCAGGATGAAAGGCAGTCCTGGAGTTAAGCATGCAGGAGGTTTATTGGTGAGCCGTTGCTGAGTCCCTACGAAAGGGAAAGAGTGGAGGCAGGATCTCATAGGATCCGTGAGGCCGCAGAGCAGTTCTCCCAGCGGGGTCCTCTGAGCAGAACTGTCCCTAGATGGAATCCTCTGCCATAGTCAATGTGGCCCTTTACTGTGGCTCTTGCACCACTGCCTTGCTCAGCCCCTGGCCAGGTTCCGTTCTGAGAATAAGATGACCTTGGCTGGAAGGCTGGGGAAGAACCAGAGAGAGCCAGCAGCTGTTACCTAACCACACTTCTTGTAGCAGCAAGTCTTTCCTGAAAGGATAATCTGAATGTCGTTCAGCTATTATGGCTGAAATAAGCATCCGTGAAGAAGGGCTTCAGTCATCTGGACACACACACGGAGGGTGCTGGGTTTAAAACACGCTATCTTTGGGGATTCATCTGCCCTTAGCAATCCTTTGATGTCCAAGGCTTTCACCTTTTCCCTTTTGAGTCAACTTCAAATAAAAATTTTTACACACAAAGGGAGCCGAATAAATGTTGGTAGATAGACCTAGTTGAGCAAGAGAAATAATTCTTATTCGAACCTGAGGTAATCCTTCTGTGGCATAGACTAAAAGGGCCACGTACCTCCCTCACTTGTAACTCTACACTAGCAAGTTTCACAGGATTGCAAAGTGTAAATGAAAGTCCCCTGGAGCCTGGGGAGTGACTGCCCAAGGTGATGTGATGTGGACAAGGATGCCAGAGATGGAAACCACGATTCTGTGCATTGCCCAGCACTCCCAGCACCGGGACAAGCCTCATCCAACAGCAAATGGCCCTGGCTGGGTAATAGGCTTTAGAGACTCACCCTCTGTTAAAGCCACAGCTCCACGGCTCCAGAATCACTCCCTATTGAAATTTTCTTATGAATAACATCAAATCACATGCTCTGTCCAGTCCCCAGGTGCCCAAAACCTTCCTGAATTCCACATGCCTCTTTGTGAACTGGGAAACTAATCTGTACTCCCTCAGCCATGAAATTTGCCACTCAGAAAACTACATATTCATATTTGGGGACTGCAGTGATGCACAGATGATCTAACCCGTAGGCATATATTGCTTTCAGTTTTACTTATTAAACAGGAAAGAGATTTCTCTTATTTTTGTGACAGATCTTTGTATACATTTTTATGAATCATGGTGGCAGCACAATAAAATTTAAAAATTCCGTTGATTCAGTTATGAACGGCTTCATTGCTTACTATGCATGATAAGCCTGTCTCATTGTTTGCCCATAATCTCATATTTAAAGACATTCACCATTTCAGAGTACACTGCACCCTGTATACTCCTAGAGAAAGCCTTTCTAAACATTCTCCCTTAAATTCATTTGGGGTAAAGTCAATGAAAACAACTGTGAAAAATAGCAGAATGAGGTACATGATGAGGAATTGATTAACTAAAGCTCATCACTTCATACATTTTCATTTCAACCCTAATAATACTAAGTAACGTGACTGTGCGTTGGTCAACTATCACATTCTTTTCATGGTATAAATACAGCTATTTCCTCCTTGATATCTGGGACACCCACCCAGAAATCACTGTCCTACCTCTTTATAAGGAACCCCTCTCTCTGAAATAGACATTAAATTATCAGTGTTTTGAAGGGAAATATGCAAGCATTTTATAGCTTATTTTTTACTAAAATGTAAGAGCATATAATAAAAATCAAACTGCCCTTTGCCCCCAAGCGGCCTTCTTTCTCTGTTCTGATGTAAGAAAGCAGTGACAATTTTAAGTAAAACTGGGTTTCAAGCCCCTAAAATGATTAAAGAGTTTGAAAATACTAGAAAAATGTATTTATAGTTAGGACCTACTTGTCATTGGCTTTAAGATATTTTTGAATTTATTATACAGTGTGGCCATAAAATTCACATGCAGTTTAAATAGCTGGTACATGTGAACTTTATGGCCACCCTGTATATCATCCACCTTTCTGGTTTTTAGAGGAGGCCTTGTTACAATCTTTACTTAAAAGGTCATCAACTGCTGGAGGTAAACAGAAGTATGTATCTTGAAAATGACGAAAGTTAAATGTGCTTAATAATCACCTGTTGGTCACCTGAGTTGTGCCGTGTTCTACTCTGGGAGCCCAGTGACTTAGCTGTTGAATTGCACCGTCTTTCTGTCTTGGTGAGAGGTTTGATATCCCAAATGAGAGTCAAAGGAATGAAAAATACAGCAAAGGGTATGTCGGCTCTGAACGTCCTCTGTTCCACATGGGGCTTGGTCCTCTGCTGTACCCATGTCTGGACCTCTCCTTTCCCTGTGTGCCGTACAGTCACACCCTCCTCCGTCTTTACTGAGCCATCCTCATCATCGTTAATTTTCTTGTGAAAAGTTAAGGGAAGGGAAAGTTAAAAAGTTAAGATAAGTTAAAAGTTAAGATAAGGGAAAAAAAAGTTAAGATAAGGGAAAATCAAGTTAGTCTTTAGAACGTCAGAAAGTAAACTGGAAAGTGCACACAGAGTGCCATATCATCAAGACCGGATGGACACAGTTTTTAGGGGCGGTATGGGACCAGCATTCCAGGGCCATGACAACACACAAATTTCAACCAGTATTTGTGAGTGTGTGCTATTGGGTGTTAGTGCTGTGCTGGATATTACACTGTGTCCCTCCTTGTTCTCAATGCCAGTTTAGGAAGGAAATACTTCCTTTTAAAGGAGAGTTTAGATGCCTAAGTAGGGATAAAGAGGGAATTTGAATTGAGACTTAAAGGGTGGATGGGACTTAGTGCAAAGGAGAATAAGAGGTGTAGGAAGGGGGAACTAAAAGAGTTGAAGATACAAATATCTGATGTGCTCAGGAGGGATAATATTGAGCACCCTGGTGGCAGTCATAATTTTTATAAAGGGATAATGGGGACTTAACGCTGGAGAAATAAAATCAACATGGTCTGTGCAACGGAGGCAGCACATGCTGGCCGAAGCAGGCGGAAACTTTTCAGGTCTTTGCAAGGTAGGGAGGAACTGCTGCTGTCCTTTACTGTGGAAATACAAAGAATACCCCATGTGTCCCTCTGTTCCTTAATAAAAGATGTGCCCCAGGAGACAGAGAACAGGACCACTGTTTTGTGACTCTAGCATCATTAAAACTATAAACGTACCTGAGCATTTATTCCTTGTAGGAAAGTGTGAAAATAGATATCCATTGTTTCTGACTGTTGGCTGCTGTTTTCGGTTCACTGCTGAGAACAGTTTACTCTTATTCAAGCTGTTAAAGTACTATATCAAAAACAGAGTTTAAGTAGTAAATAAATGATCCACAGAATAACGTTGCCCCTCACTGTGTACCAGGTTACATTTCAATCAAGGGTGTTCTCCCAGTGCAACAGAATTGAAACAGAAGCTAGACAAGGAAGTAGTGCAGAAGTAGTGTTACTATATGTGTGTGTGTTTAAATAAAGTATTTCTCAGTGGTATTGTACTACTGTGTTGGCTTTTACATGGCTGCCTGATACACAGAAATAATCCCAAAATTTGCATTAACACAAATGAAATACAAAGATGAAAAATTTTATATATAACTGAGTATATCTGCATGTATTTGCATACATACATTAAATGCTCCTGTAGTAATTTTGTGAACTACTTACCAGACTGAGCAATAACGGAGCTAAATTAAGCGTGGGGTAAACGCATCTTCCTCTATTTCCTAGATTTACATCCGTATTGAGTTTTCATATAAAGAAGAGTAAATGTGCAGATAGCCAAAACCTTTTGTAAGGCTGTCTAATGGAGTCAGCATTTTGTTTTCCATCCATTTTTAAATAATATTTTTAATTATTATGGGTATATGGTAGTTGTAGATCTTTATAGAGTACACGTGATGTTTGGATACAGGCACACAATGTGAAATAATCACATCCTGGTAATGGGGCGTCCATTGCCTCAGCTATGTGTAACTTCTTTATATTAGGAACGTTCCACTTCCACCTTTTAATTTAAAGTATACCCTAACTTATGTTGTAGTTCCATCCATATTTTCAACAATAATTTTCATCATTTTAAACATTTACAGCTTTTTGGAACGTGCATGTTTAAACATAGAATGGAGGGTGTAGTCTGTGTGATTTCCCACTGGGACCCTCAGCTGGGCGGAGGTGTGCTGGGGTCATCCAGCCACTGGGGTCTTGGTTTGCTTTCCTGGCCCGTCCTCGTCAGGAGCCCTGCCTTCTGCTACCAAGGGCCAACGTGAGGAGCACAAGCACGGCTTCTCGGCATCTGCAGCCTGATGGGTGCCGACCCGGGGCTGGGGGTACTGCACTTTGCATGGAGAAGTTGGCTTAAATTGTAGCCAGTTTTGATCCTGTGAGGAGCATCATCACCAGGATTGAGTCCTTTTTCTTGGTGACATCAAATGGTGTAAATTTTGAAGCCAGGGCAAATGGCCAATGTCTTGGCCAAATCCAGCCCATAGACCTGTTTCTTTAAATCTCCACACAGTTTTAATATTTTTTGAGTACTTAACTGAGTGCCACGACTCTCCTGCTTGTTTCTTAAGCTTCTGTATTTGGCAGGATTGGCGTTCTCTCTCTTTCGTCCTGAAATCACTGATGATTGAGTATCCAGCCTTGGCTGGGGGATGGATGGGGGGTCTGTTGAAGGTGACGCAGAAGTGACAACTGATTCTCAAGCCCAGCTGTGGAGTGCTCATGTCAGAAGTTTTAGAGGGCTTCCCAGGCATCTGGCCTTAAAGGAAAACAAATTGCTCCCAGGTGAGCAGGTGGAGTAGGGTTGAGGGGATTCTGATGGCATTTCCTTAGATAAGAGGAACGTTGCCTCTTGAGCTCTGTAGTTCTCAAGAAAAGAGAAACTCTCAGGTAAATAAACAAACAAACAAAAATCACGAAACCAAACTGAATGATGACGAGACTAGCCCCTCATATGTGCTGTTTTCTTTAGTCTCCGTGCTAATGGAGCATGTCCTTTCTTTCCTCCTGTTGGTATCACGGTCCCCCCATCTGACATGCCAGAGTCCTCACTCCTCCTCCTGTCCCCCCATCTGACATGCCAGAGTCCTCACTCCTCCTCCTGTCCCCTCATCTGACATGCCAGAGTCCTCACTCCTCCTCCTTCTCAGAGAGAACACGCACATCACAGCCCGTTGCTTTCCTGCCCCAAATTAAATTGTTTTATTTGTTCCCTGTTATGCTTCTCCTGCTCTGGAATATACACTTCAAAAACACAAGCCCTTCTTTGGTTAATTTCTGTATTGCATGAGCCTAAAATAATGGCTGTTCCGTCCACAGCAGTCAGCGGATGTTTGCTGAAGGAACCAACTTCTTCTCACTCGGCATTATCCTTCACTTCTTCCCAAACTCTTTTCCGTTTCCTTTTGTTTTGATTACAAAATTAATTTATGGCCAAATTTTTAGTGCCTTTAAAGAAAGAAAAACCGTACATCTTCACATTTCTGGAATTGTATCTTGGGATTACTGTAGTGTTATCACCCAGTCTTAATGATTCTGGCATATTGGGTGATTTTAAGAAGAAAGAATGCACGATAAAATTCATTGCTCATTTTTAAACTTCCAGTCATACTCGTAATGGTAGCTTTACATACCTCACAGAGATACTGTAAAATTAATATCTGTTTAATAATTTTAAAGTAGTAAAGCACTCCGAACCCCTACGGGAAAAGAGTGCTATAAATGTACATAATTAGTATTGTTAGTTTTTCATTTGTAAAACACAGAGAGAAAACACCTATTCACATTGAAAAGGTATTTGGAGGATTAATTAATTAATGTTTACAAAACAGCCAGAACAATGGGGAAAACATATTTTTCTTTGGTATTTAAAGTGCATTTCAAAGGTAAAAAGGCACTTTTTGTGTGTTGTTCACAGTTATTTAGTTATTCATCTTGAATGTTGAGATGACTTTCTCTCTTTCTGGCTTTTCCTCCTCAGCTCCATCCCAGACTCTCCCTTCTGTCCCTGAGCAGGCAGGCAGGCCGCCCTTTGCTCTTTCTTTCCACGGAGTGTGAGTAGCCCGTCACTCCATGAGGCGCTGTTGTGTTTTTTAAAGGCAACTCATTCTAACAAAACACACAGGTTTCATTCTGTTTGTTTTTTCCTTTGTTAAGATGATAGGCTTTATTTTGTCCTTTGAATATGTGTAAAGCCACAGAATTTGGTATTTTCCACCCAGATGGACATGGATTTGATGCTTCTTTGGCCCTGTGACTGTTACACACTACTGTGACTGTTACACATGACTGTGACTTTGCTTTTCAGTTGGGTTGACACCAACATGCTCAGAGAGAACAAGACATAGATCACAGCCCCTCTCGTTCCTGCCGCATTTATTTACTTTGTCTTTTTGCTGATTGACATCTTTAAAATTAAAATTAAGTGTCTATGTTTTATGTTTTTTAATAGGTTCTAAATGTGGATTTGGCTCTCACACATGTCAGGGCCCTCTAGTTCCTGTTCAGTCGGCCTCTTCTTCCCTCTTCACCACGGCGTTTCCACTGGGCTACTGTAGGTCAGTCTCCGTTGACGCTGATTCTTCCTCCTAGTTTAACACATGTCACATAGCAAGTGAATGTGTGAGGTCACATGGATTACCTGATTGGCGTGGCATCTCTATACCAACTTCTGGTTAGTTAACTGGCACCAGAAGGCAAAGGCATAGCCAAGACTCCATTTAAATTAGCATCAAGCTGCCATCTGGTTATTTTTGCATGATCCCTTGTTTAGCAAAAAGCTTTATGGAAAAGTAAAATTATGCTTATTATACATGGTAGATGATAAATCTTGTCCATATCTCCTTCCCAGACCCCTGCTTTCCCCTCCTTCAATGACAAATACCCATAAGTACCCCTGAGATTTTTGGTGTTTTTTTTTTTTTTCCTCTAGGAAACCTATTTGCTAATAAGGGATAAGAAACTCAGTGATGGATAAGGCTTGTTAACTAGGAAATATCAGGTATAAAAGTGAATTGTAAAGTTATATAAATGTCATAGGTCTTCAGCGGATAATAGGGGGAACATATGATTTGTTTGAATTTTAGAGAAGGGCTGTGCCCTGTTATGGTATAAAGACCAAGAAAACATCACTCAGCTTCCCTTTTCTGTCCTTAAGATATAAAACTTAAATTAAGTTCTCTGATATCTTCTAAAAGAAATATAGATGTTCTAATAATATTAGAATAACAGATATTCTAATATTCTAATAGAACATCTGGCTAACCACGTAATTATCACATGATATATGAGAAATAATTGTATAAATCAGTACAAATCTAAAATTTCAATTTTAACTGATTAGTACACATATAACATACTGGGTTTTATATTGCTGTAAAGACCTACGAAGCTTACAAGAGATGGAAACATTTCGGTGGTTAGAGTTAGATTTAAATTCTTCAACATAATGAAATTTTTAGGTTTGTTATTTCTTCCTTCCAACTGACAAAATATTTCACAAGTTAAGGGAAACATCAAAAGTGTAAAGAAAACACAATGCCCAAGATTGCATCTCATTTTATTTACATTTCTAGATTTTGCAAAGCTAAATATTGGATTTCTTCATTGTTTTGACAGAGCCATGATAAAAAGTAGCCTAATACCTCTTTTAAATGCTGTTAAATAGAGCTGGAACTACAAGCCCAGAGGGCTGAAAATATGTCTCAGTTAACACAGGGTTTGACAGGAAGGGGCTCCCTCTTTGGACTTCAGTATTTGTTAGGGTTATGTTTGTTATTTTTATTACTTGATACTTTTAACTTTTAAAGTTGTTCAATTGAAGAAGGAAATATATTACCATAGCCATGTAGATAGATATTTACAACTTTACAAATAGAGAAATCATTATTCATCTAACCGTTGTCTCGTTCTAGGGCACATAAATTTTGTGCTTCACTAGTTTATCAGTAATTTATTTATATTAATATAAAAATATCACCCACTTTTGTAATAAAGACTTTTCTGCCTTGAATCCAGATGTTGACTTGTTAAAAACCTAGGGTAGGAAAAAGTATACTTGTGAATATGCAGTTTTGATGGGATGCTATCAAAGGTGTATTTCTCTAAAAAACTTCAACTCTTTATGTGAGTCTTTATGGTACAGCTCGGCTTTGGGTTGAAGAGCTTCTATTTGCTCTTACTTTTTTTGTTTCATAGGTCATGAACCGTATTTGCTTAAAGCCAGCGGTGATCTGATTATTATGTGCCATGATCTCCCAAAGCTACTGGCATGGTGCTATATGGAATAAAAAACCTTTTGATGAATACATATATTAAAGATG
The DNA here is from genome assembly GCA_963575145.1 of Galago senegalensis. Lineage (NCBI taxonomy): Eukaryota > Metazoa > Chordata > Mammalia > Primates > Galagidae > Galago > Galago senegalensis. The sequence continues at coordinate 39,299 of CAUYTI010041990.1, forward strand.
TGATAGTAAACTTAGAAGTATTATTGGAATTTGTTTATAAGGGGAAGAAAGCATCAAAATTGAAGTCATTGAGCAATTTCAGTGAATTTGGAAAGTTGAGTGTAGTAAAGGTCTCATAGTTGAGAATCACAGGTGTTACTTCATATTTTTTATGATGTGGACCAAATGTGACCAATTATTTTATGCCCAGGCAGAGCTTTCTCTATTCAGCTGGGAAAATGATCCCTTAGCTCAGAATTTCTAAATTTCTAGTCTCTTGTTTGCCATAAACCTTATTGTCTAAGCAATTATTCAAACAATTAATCACATCCTGCCCTGTAGGGTCCCTTGAGCTGTTAACAGCTTTATGTTGTCATTTAACTCTTTAGCTGCCACAGATCATATCCACTGTCGTGTCTGGCCTCTTGGTGGACTGCTGTCCTGGTTCTTTGGATCCTTGCTTGGACAAGTCACCAGCAAGCCCAGTGCAATGCAGTGATTGCAGACAGGAAGCAATTCCACAAAAACAGCTTTTATTGCAGAAAGGAAGGGAGCTATACAAAGTGAAAGGACATTTCAGAGAGAGGAATGGGTCAGTCTCCATGAGCAGAGAAGGAAATTCCTGGGGCAGGGAATAAGGCATTTTGCATATGTATATTTACATGTGAGGTCAGACAATTAAGTTCATTAAGTCATCCTAGAAATTGTGCTACAGACCTCATCGTTGGATATCACTGCTGTCACCTTTGAAATACTCCCCTTGGAAGCTATGCACCAGTACTGGTGTCTAGTCCACCTGTAGAGCGATTCTGGAAGTCTTTTTCTGGAATGGCCATCAGAGCTGTCATCTTATGAAGTCTGATATTGAAGCTCACAAATTCATTCTAGGAAAATTGCTACATACTTCCTTGCTGAATATCACTGGTTGCATTTGACGTCCTCCCCTCGGGAAGCTACACACCAATGCCAGCACCTAGCCCACCCTTCAAAGCACTTTTTCTAAGAGGAGCTCACAAACTTCATTGTTAGACCTTGTATGATGACAGCTCTGATGGCCGTTCCAGGAAAAGAGTTCCAGAATGGCTTCAAAGGGTGGACCAGGCACTGGCATCAGTCACAGCCTCCCAAGGGGAGCACTTAGGGGGTGACTATGGTGATACTCAGCAATGAGGCATGTAGCACTTTTTCTAGGACAAGTTTGTGGACTTAATTGTCCAAACCCACATGTGCATATGTATCTTTGTTTAATGATAGTCAGTAAACACTTTAAAAGTTGCAGATTTGACAGTATTTTGAAGAATTTCAGAAGACTCAGTTGTATAATTATGAGCAGGGACATGGAAGATAAGACTTGATTGCTTAAGAAGAAAAGAATTGAAAACAGAAAAGGAAAGTACGAACTTGGGGGGAACTGTGAGTTAGTGCACACTGAGGAGGAATGCTGAAGGGTGAGGTCCTCTTTGTATCCCACGTCTTTCCAACTACAATACAAGATCCACTCTGGGCGCCAGCTGGCTCTGTTCTCTAATCCATGATCCTAGTCCCATAATTTTGCAGGACCCTATCACAGTACGTTGTATTCTGAAGTTTTCAGTCTTGGAATTTATAAGTATATTAAAGAATTCTGCTTACCTAAGATAAACAGAATTCAGCTGCTGAATTGATTCGGATAAATGTGTATTGTTTCTGTAGATAAATGAAGAATAGGTAAACAGCCCAGCAGAGGCATATTGCATGTTCAGATTTCAGAATCATTAAACATTAAGATTTAAGTGAGACTATAGAGAAAGGTGACTTATTATACATTTCTATGAGCAAAAGTGGCTTGAGAAAGCAGCCAGAAAGAGACAGGAAAGAACTCTGTGTCCGGTAGGGAGAAAGGATTGCTATCGCAGCAAGGGTGTGGTGTGAGAGGCAAACTCATCCTATGCATAAAAAGATGGTCTCTATAAATGAACAGATAAAACATATTAGAAAAGTTAGTAAAGACCAAACAATCTGAAATGAATTTGTACCTTCTCGGGCAAGGTAATTCAGAAGTAACACATTGAGCAAAACTGCAGAATAATTGGGCAACTTTAATTGTGAATCTTTGTATCATCTTTGAAATAGGGCCCAACTGTATCTTTCAAACCTAGACTTTTCGAGAAAAAGGAGAAAGAGGTAATAATGATAAACGGAGTGAATCTCTCTGGGTCTTGATGAAGTCAGGCCTCCACATGAAGAGGTCGACATGTTGTATGCAAACTGAACCTTCCGGCCTTTACAATCACTTTATACCTTCAGTGTTTCTCCCCACCACAGAGCTTTACGAGGTTACTAACTGAATCGGCAGTTCAGAATCACCTTGAGAGTGCTTGGGCTTCAGAGGCTACGCTACAGCGAGGTGGGTAGTGAGATCAATGCCAGCCACCAAAGAGAGCGGGAGGGCAGGTCGGAAAGGGAGAGTCAACAGACCCTGCCAAGTATTACTGAGTCTTGCTGAATTATTGTGACTTGAGAAGGATTTTAAGCAAATGATTTTTTTTTTTTTTTTTATTGAGTGTTAACTATGTACATTGATACTCTTCTGGGGTACAGTGTGGGGTTTTCACATGCATTCTGAAATACTTCCATCAAACTGGTCAACACAGCCTTCATGTCATTTTCTCAGTTATTG
>CAUYTI010041991.1:0-15835 GCA_963575145.1 Galago senegalensis
TTTTTTTTGAGACAGAGCCTCAAGCTGTCCCCCTGGGTAGAGTGCCGTGGCATTAAAGCTCACAGCAACCTCCAACTCCTGGGCTCAAGCGAGTCTCTTGCCTCCGCCTCCCAAGTAGCTGGGACCACAGGCGCCCGCCACAACGCCTGGCTATTTTTGTTTTGGTTGCAGCCGTCATTGTTGTTTGGCGGTCCCGGCTGGGGATTCGAACCTGCCACTTTAGGTGTACGTGGCTGGCGCCTTAGCCAGTTGAGCTATAGGTGCTGAGCCGATCCCCAGTATCCTTAAGAGAAAGCTTGAGTGCCTCAGCATGGCTCACCAGGCCCTGTGGAACTCCTGCCTCCACTTCTCACTCACTCTCCAAACCTCAGGGCCTTTGCACATGCAGTTTCCCCTGCCCAGAATGCTCTGCTGTCTTTTCTCCTCCCCTTTTTGCTGAGTCATGCTCACTCATCCATCCAGTCTCAGCTCAGATATCACTTCCTAGAGACCTCTTCCTGGGCCCCCATACCAGATCTCTCCCCAGTATCTTTTGTTTTTGCTCCAGAGTATTTAAAGTCATTCATAACTATCCTATTGAATTGTATGTTCAGCCCGGCTTCCCCCCCCCCAGAACGTCTGACTCTGTCACCCAGGCTGGAGCATGTAGTGGGGCAGTCACAGCTCACTGCCACCTTGAATTCCTAGGCTCAAGTGATCCTCCTCTGGTTTCAGCCTCCCAAGTAGCTGGGACTCCAAGTGTGTACCACAGCACCTGACTGAACCAGGCCTTTTTGAGTGCCCCTTTCAGAACTGCAAACCCCGTTCTCTGCCTTTTTTTTTCCTAGTACTTATCACTATTTAACCTAACCCTGTGCTAAAAAAAGTGCAATGCCAGTCACACATGCCATTTTGAGTTTCCTAGTAGCCAAGTTAAAAAGGCAAACAGAAGCAGGTGAAATTAATTTTAATAATATATTTTGTTATTCATGTTCAAGGTCACACAGCTCATAGGCAGCAGAACTGGGATTCGAACTCAGATCACTGGCTACAGAGTTCTTTCTCTTAACCACTAGGCAGTACTATTTATGGAATGAATAAATGAATGTGGTGTGTGTGCACCTATGTGAGTCCAGAGGCTAGTGAGCACATCTGTCCCTGTGTGCTCACAAGGCACGTGTGTACACGGGCATATGTAAGTGTTCCTGTGTGTGCGTGTGTGCACATGTGTGATTGTGCGTTCCTAGACTTTTCAGGGGGATGAGGGTAGCTTTGGTCCAGCCTAAGTTGGGATGTTTTCAGCCTAAGATCGGTTCAGCAAAGGATGCAAATGGGTCAAAGAGCTGGTAGGAAGACCAGATCCACCTGCATTCTGTCCTGTAGGGTGTTATGCAGATGTAAATAATGAGGGCCTGGTCCTCAGCCAGACCAACCCTCCAAAAGCCAGTTTGCCCAGCGAACACTTGGATCGTCTCACAGCCAAAAACTGCGTGAAGGGAGGTGTAGGGACATACGAAGGATGTATTTATAAATCTGTTCCCTTGAATGTGAAAAATATCTATGAATAGAAACATCATAAATAAAATCTTATTCATAAAATATAGCCCCATGAATTCTTCATATTTGGTAATGTAATGAAAATATGTTAAAAATATATCTTTTATCAATACATTTATAAGAATCTATTTATAAGTAAATATTTATGAAGAGAATGTGTAGTTCTTCAGCCTGTTTATTGCTAGGCGTCTCCACTCTGACTTCCCCACCCCCACCCTCACCCCCACCCCTGAGCCTCGCTTCTCTCTATCGAGCCTCTGCCAGATGCTAGTTCTTTTTTCTGTCTTTCCTTCTACAGAGGGAGCTTGGGAAGGGACAAACTTAACTTTCTTTAAAAATGCTGTTACAGGCCAGGCATGGTGGCTCAGGCCTATAATCCCAGCACTTTGGGAAGCTGAGGTGGGAGGACAGTTTGAGGTTTGGAGTCTGAGACCAGCCTGCACAAGAATGAGACCCCCATCTCTCCTAAAAATAGAAATGGTGGTTGGGCATGGTAGCTAGGTGTAGTGGCATGCACCTGTAGTCCCAGCTACTCAGGAGGCTGAGGCAGGAAGAACCATCGAGCCCAGGAGTTTGAGGGTGCAGTGAGCTGTGATGACACTACTACCCTTTAGCTGGGGAAACAGTGAGACCCTGTCTTAAATAAAAAAGCTTTTATAATAAAACACTGCCAACAGAAATCAAATCCTTATAAAACACAAATAAACGTGGGGAATTATTTTCTTCAAAAAATCCTCCAGTTAATAGCACATCATCTGAAGGGGTTACCTGGGCTGGGGCCCAGGACCCTCCCTGACTCCCATCCCCTTTCTGCCTATACTCTAGCCGGGTAGAAGAGACCGGAATGGTGCTGTCCCTGGAGCAGACGGAGCGGCACTCTCGCAGACCCATTCAGTGGGGCGCCTCCTCTCAGAAGGATGTCCCTAACTCTGGGGACAGCCTTGGTATGAAGCAGGGCCAGGGCTGGGAGGGGTTGTGCCCCCAGGACCCTTGGAAGGAAGCCCAAGTGCCCTAACATGGCTCACCAGGCTCTGTGGTTCCTGACTCCTGCCTCCCTCTGCTCTCACTCACCCTCCAAACCTCATGGCTTCCTCAGAGCTCCTGGAATGTGGCTTCATGGACCATCAAGGCCTTTGCACATACACTTTCTCTCCTTTGTCCTCCCTCCTCTCCTGTGTCTGTAGGCTGATTGCTACAGTCTTCCTGCCGCCCTCTGCTCTGGGTCCTGTGGCTCCCCACTGCTCCCACCATTCAGCATCTTCCCTGTGCCTGCTTCATTGCTCTTTGGCTTCCAGAAATCTCCACTGTCCCAAGCCTCACTCCTTTCTCCCTCTTCCTTCTCTCTCTGTCCCCCACAGCATCACCCTCTCTAAGCTGTTGTGGCAGCCCCTGCTCCTTGGTGGGGTACAGTTGCTAATTTCCTTTCCTTTTCTGCCTCTGAGCCATGTCTTGCACTCTGGGTACCTTAGCATCTCCTTAAGGGCCTCCGGCCAGCCTTTTCTCCTAATGTGCAAGCTCACAGAGCTAAATAGCCAAATGTTATTCTGGAGTCCCAGACTCTTCTTCTGGAACCCTCAGGGCAACAGGAGTTCTCCAAGCCCCTTCTCCTTAGCACTAAGAATGGTGGCCAGTGGCCATGGTGACTGGTTGTGTCAACTGTGTTCCTTGGGGTTGGTGTGGAGGGCTCTGGCATGGCCACCTATGTCGCTCCACCTCTATGTGTCCTGCAGATGGCTCTGGTCCTCGAATCCTTGCCTTCCTGCACCCCCCTGCCCTGAGTGAGGCCATCCTGGCTGCTGACCCCCGCCGTTTTTGTAGCCCTGAACTTCGATGCCTCTTGGCACCCATCCTGGATGGGGCTACAGTAGCTGCCACCCCCAGCACACCACCAGCCGTGCGGCGTCCCCACAGTCCTCTTCCGGTAGGTATTCCCACCCATCTGAGCCCTGAGGATCTAGGCTGCTTTGACCTTTGGCTCGAACCTTGCTGTTCTCTGGGCTTTGGTTTCTCTATGTGTACAAGTAGTGGGGAGGGTGGAATGAGATGGGGCAGGGGTTCCAGAGCCTTCAATTATTAGAATTCTAGAGTCTGGCCCCCAACCTGGGAAGTTCTGAACTGTCACAGGTGACCCCACCTCCCAAGTTTGTGATTAAGTATCTAGGTTCTCTGAACTTTGACCTCAGAATCAGAATGTCTAATGTCTTAATTTACACAGAGCTGCATTCAAATCCTGAGCCTGTCTCTTACCACCTGTGTTACCCTGGGCAAGTGAGTTTTTGGTTTTGTTTTTTTTTTATAGAGTCTCACTATATCACCCTTGGTAGAGTACCGTGGCATCACAGCTCACAGTAACCTCAAACTCTTGGGCTTAAGCCAGCCTGTATTAAAGGGCTGTGGCATTAAGAAGGATGAGAACCACTGGCTTAAGAGATTCTCTTGCCTCATCCTCCTAAGTAGCTGGGACTACAGGTGCCCGCCACGTGCCCGGCTATTTTTTGTTGCAGTTGTCATTGTTGTTTTTAGCTGGCCTGGGCTGGGTTTGAACCTACCACCCTGGGTGTTTGTGGTTGGCGCTGTAACCACTGTGCTATGGGCGCCAAGCCAGCAAGTGAGTTCTTGAGGCCTTTATTTCTTCACCTATAAAAGGAAGATAATAGCAAGTGGCCACATCATTGGTCATTGAGAGGATTAAATGAGATTATCTATGGGAAGCTCTTCGTAGGGGCCTGGTGCCTAATAGGTACTCAGTTGGCCATAATCTGGATCCTTGAGTGCAGTGTTTTGATTGAAACCAAATTTTACTGAACAAATCCTCTTCATAGGCTGGGCACAGTGGCTCACACCTGTAATCCTAGCACTCTGGGAGGCCGAGGCAGATAGATTGCCTGACCTCAGAAGTTCAAGACCAGCCTGAGCAAGAATGAGGCCCTGTCTTTACTAAAAATAGAAAACTAGCCAGGCATTGTGGTGGGCACCTGTAGTCCCAGCTACTTGGGAGGCTGAGACAAGAGAATTGCTTGAGCCCAGGGGTTTGAGGTTGCTGTGAGCTATAACACCATGGCACTCTACCCAAACAAACAAACAAATAAAAACCCAAATCCTTTTCATAAAGAGATTCGTTCTACAAACTTTGGATTGGGTTGAGAGGTAGCACTTGGGGATCTGGAATGCCACCTGTGGCCTTGAGATCACAGATTCCCCACCATCTGGTGTTGACTGTCTTTATCCCCACTCTTTTTTTTTTGTTGTTGTTTGTTTGTTTTTGAGACAGAATCTCACTTTGTTCCCCTTGGTAGAGCGCTATGGTGTCACAGCTCACAGCAATCTCAAACTCTTAGGCTTAAGCAATTCTCTTGCCTCAGCCTCCCAAGTAGCTGGGACTATAGGCACCCGCCACAATGCCCAGCTATTCTTACTCTGGTTCAGGCTGGTCTCAAACTCATGAGCTGAGGTAATTCACCCACCTCACCTCCCAGAGTGCTAGGATTACAGGCATGAGCCACCACACCTGGGCAATTCATTCCCACTTATGAAAGAAAACATCTTCCCTCCACCAGAGAAGTAAAGACTATGACCTTCAGGCAGCGCCTGTGGCTCAGTGAGTAGGGCACTGGCCCTATATGCCGAGGTTGGTGGGTATATAGGTGGTGGTCAAACTGCAACAAAAAAATAGCCAGGTGTTGTGGTGGGCACCTATAGTCCTATCTACTTGGGAGACTGAGGCAAGAGAATCAGCTAAGCCCAAGAGCTGGAGGTTGCTATGAGCTGTGATGCCACGGCACTCTACCAAGGGTGACAAAGTGAGACTCTGTCTCTAAATAAAACAGACTATGACCTTGACCTCACCCTTTACCCCTGAGACAGTTGGACTTGGCATTGTTTTTCCCCTAAAATCTAGACTCTAAGACCTTTAACTCAGAGAACCTAAATGTCTTGGCCCCAGACCCTGATCTTTCTAAACTTCATCATTTATTTGCCCTGTTGATCTACATATACCCAAGCACTCTGATTTTTGAACACCCAGGTTCAGAACTCTTTTGCATTTGCTACAGGACCCCTTCTGTGCCCCAGGTGTCTGATTTTTTTTTTTAAAGACAGTCTCACTTTGTTCCCCTTGGTAGAGTGCTGTAGTTTCATAGATCACAGCAACCTCAAACTCTTGGGCTCAAGTGATTCTCTCGCCTCAGCCTCCCAAGTAGCTGGGCCTACAGGTGCCCACCACAATGCCCAGATAGTTTTAGAGACAGGGTCTCACTCTGGCTCAGGCTGGTCTCAAACTCTGCCTTGAACTCAGGCAATCCACCCGCCTCAACCTCACAGAGTGCTGGGATTATAGGTGTGAGCCATTGCATCCTGGGCCTGCAGCTGTATGACGCTTAAGCCACACTTCTACCCCTAAGCTTCAGATGGTCTTACTGTTGATAGGTCCAAGGCTCAAGATTTCCTTAAGTCTCTGTTCCTTCTCCCTCAGGCTGACCTCCCAGATAAACTATATGTGGGCATGGAGAATGCACACAGACTCTCCACCTCCAGGAAAGACTTTCAGGCAGTGGAGACAGACCTAGATATGGCTCAGGTAAGGGCTGACATGGGAGGAGCAGTCTTCACCCCTGTGTTCAGGGGCTGACATATCAGTGCTTTAGAGAAGTGTGGTGGAATGGCTAAAAGGATGAGTGGATGGATGGATGGATTGATGGACAGACCATTGTATTCATTAATTGAATGGTGGTAGATGATGTTTAGGCAGATATTTAGAAGGATAAATGAATGGATGGATGGTTGGATGGTTAGATAGAAGGACCACTGGTTCATTGACTGAATGAAAACTGAATTGATAAAGATATTTGAATGGATGATTTACTGGGCAAATAGATAAGATGACAGATGGATAAATAAGATAGCATAGATGACATGATGTATTGGTTACCTATTGCTACATAAGAAATTACCTAAAAACTTAGCACCTTAAAGCAACTAACAGTTATTGAGTATCAGGAATCTTGGAGCAGCTTAAGCTGGTGGTTTTTGTTCAGATTGCTCATGAGATTGAAAGTCAAGCTTTTGGTCAGGGCTACATTCATCTGGGACTGATGGAGGCAAATATGCTTCTAAGTTCACACATATGAGGTTATTGGCAGTCAGTTCCTTACTAGCTTTGGCTGGAGACCTCGGTTCCTATCACCTGAGGACATTTGGGTGTCCCCACAACATGGCAGCTGGCTTCCTTCAAGGCAAGTGATCAGAGAAGAGAGTAAGAGAGAAAGTGAGAGAGCACTTGAGATGAAAGATAGAGTCTTTCATAGCCTAATCTCAGAAGTGACCTACTGTTCCTTCTGCTGTATTGTGTTGGTCATAGAGACCAACCCTAGTACAATGTAGGAAGTAGCTATAGTTCATAAGAGTATGAACACCAAAAGGCAAGGATCACTGGGGACCTCCAGTGATTCATGTCTCTCCCTCAGGCAAAATACAGTCACCCCCATCCAAGGCCCCCCAAAGTCTCTTCCTATTACAGGATTCACATGAAGTCCAGAACCTTATCTAAATCTGGTCAGGGAAGGGTGAAGTTCTTGGAGTACAGTTCCTCTTGATTTCTTGGCCTGTAGTCTAAAGAGAAAAGTCATCTGCCACCCACACACCCAGCACATAGTGGTGGGACAAGCACAGAATAACTGCAGTAGCCGCCACTATTCAAAAAGGGTCGAAAGAGGGAGCACACATGTATCTGGTCCATAGCAATTTTGAAATCCATCCAGGCAGATACGGAAGTTCCTTGATGAGGACTGATTCATACTATTTCCTAGGAGTTTTTCACCATGGCTCTTGGTGCCACCCTCTGGGCTTTTGGCTCCTTGTTCTGAGTCATCTTTCCTTTTTCATAAAAGGTAATGTATTTGCAGCTGAGTAGTTTTCTCAGCTTGCTTTCTCCTTATAGAAAAGTGGTGATCCAAAGGCCTCTTTTCATTTTGTACCATCTCTATCCCTTTCAGTCCAAGCTGGTGATGTTTTTGTTCATGTAATTATCTTTTTAAAACTTTGTGGGTCTCAAAAAAAAAAACTTTATGGGTCTTAATTAGCTGTGTGTGGTGGCACATACCTATAGTCATAGCTACTTAGGAGGCTGAGCAAGGAGGATCACTTGAACCCAGGAGTCTGAGGTTGCAGTGAACTATGATGACATCACTGTACTCTAGCTTGGGTGACAGAACAAGACCCTGTCTCAAAAATAAATGAATAGCCAGGCACGGTGGCTCACGCCTATGATCCTAGCACTCTGGGAGGCCAAGTTGGGTGGATTGCCTGAGCTCACAGGTTTGATACCAGCCTGAGCCAGAATGAGACCTCATCTCTAAAAATAGCCAGGCATTGTGGTGGCACCTGTAGGCTTAGCTACTTGGGAGGCTGAGGCAAGAGGATCACTTAAACCCAAGAGTTTGAAGTTGCTGTGAGCTATGACGCCATGGCACTCTCCTGAGGGCAACAAAGTGAAAACTCTGTCTCCAAAAAATAAATAAATACATAAATACATAAACCCCAAACCAAACCAACTTTGTGCGTCTTGTGTGAATTTCTTTGGAGTTAGCTCCACTAGATAAAAGCCACACCCATAAATTGCTTTGAGATAAGCTCTCCTCTACCTTGGCTTCTGCTAAAATGGCTAAGTGATAGTATCCTCAAGTTTAATAGAAGCCCTGTTATTTGTTTGAGAAGACCTATGAGAGTTACTCTTAAACTCTTCAGAGTGTCCTTTGTCTGACTGATGGATAGGCTGAAGCACCACTTTTCAACCTTTCTGAAGCCTTAACAAGGGGTTAAGTCCCATCCTGTGCTTCATCTTTAGCTTTCCTGGGAGTGCCCTCCTTTGCTCAGAAACTATTTTTTAATTTTAGCATCAGTTGCCATCTGGAGAGTTCCTATAGTCAGCCAAACTCAAGGTTAATAACATCGTTGTTCAGACTGCCAAGTCTGCCCAAGCTGCAAGTTTAGGGGTCCACAGGGTCACCCTTACTTCAGACCAGTTTTTCATCAATTCAGAGATAACTATAGACTCCAGAAGATTCCTTTAGGTTTGATAATTCACTAGAAGTATTCATAGCACTTGGGGAAAAGCACTATACTTAGAATTTTTGTTTTATTATAGAAAAAGAATATAAATCAGAAATAGCTAAAAAAAAAAAAAAAAGATATACATAGGATGGAATTTGGGACTGGAAGGGTCCTAGCATTATCATCCCAGCACTAGTATGTGGCAATGTGTGTATAAAGTATTACCCAACTGGAGAGCTTCATCCAAGCCTCAGTGTCCCAAGTTTTTATTGGGAGATGTCATTGCATTGGCATGACTGATTGAATTCAATTATGTGGGCAGTAACTCAATCTTCAGTTTCACCCTGATCTTCCCTGGAGGTCAGGCTGATTTCATGTGACCCAAAGCCACAACCCTCTACTCACATAGTTTGCCATGGCTGGCCCCCATCCAGAGCTATCTTACTAGCGTAAACAATCTAGGGGCCTACCATGAGTCTCTTTGTTAGCATCAACCATCAGATGTGGTCTAAGGAATAGCAAAGACACTGCTTCACTCAGGAAATTCGGAGGGCTTAGAGGTTACTTCCTAGGAGCTGGGGCCAAAGTCAGACCTTCTCTTGAGGTGAAGTTAATTCTTCACTACACAGGAAGGCTGAGAATTTTCAAAACCTTTGAGCCCCAGATTCTTCATATTTAACATTTCTTCCTTTAGGAGAAATTTCCTTAGCCAGGCACTGTGGCTCACATCTGTAATCCTAGCATTCTGGGAGGCTGAGGCAGGTGGACCACTTGAGCTCATTCATGAGTTCAAGACCAGCCTCAGCAAAGTGAGACCCTGTCTCTACTAAAAATGAAAACTGAGGCAAGAGGATCACTTGAGCCCAAACATTTGAGGTTGCTGTGAGCTATGACACCAAGCACCCTACCCAGCACTACAGAGTAAGGCTCTGTCTCAAAAAAAAAAAAAAAAGAAAAAGAAACAGAAAGAAAGAAATTTCCTTTATCTCTTTCCTCTTGCCTTGTACAATGAGTAGTAAGAAGTCAGGCAGCTCCGTCAACACTCTGGCTGGAAATCTCCTTAGCTGGGTCACCCAGTTTGTTACAGTTTCTACTTTCTACATAATTACAGGCAATGGTGTTGCTAAACTTTCAGCCACTACCACTACATAACAGCCCCCTTTCCTCTGGTTTCTAATAACATGCTCCTCACTTTCCTAAGCCCTTATTGGACGCCTCCTCAAAGTTCAAATTTTGATCAATAGTTTAGTTAAAGCAAGTTTAGATTTCTCTAACATGCTCTTCAAAGAGTCCTTATACCCCTTTTATAGATGTGGAAGTTAAAGCTTAGACTCGGCCTCAGGCACACAACTCAGGATTGGTAGAGCTGGGATTCTAGCCCAAGTCCACCCAAGTCCAAGGCTCATGCTCTTGACTCCCTCCTGCCCTCTGCAGGACGTCGATGCTCTGGATTTGGAGATGCTGGCCCCCTACATCTCCATGGATGATGACTTCCAGCTCAACTCCAGCGAGCAGCTACCCCGGGCCTACCACAGACCTCCAGGGGCTATCCCCCGGCCCCGCGCTCGGAGCTTCCATGGCCTGTCACCCCCAACCCCTGAGCCTTCCATACTGCCCCGCTGGGGGAGTGACCCCCGGCTGAGCTGCTCCAGCCCTTCCAGAGGGGACCCCTCAGCATCCTCCCCCATGGCTGGGGCTCGGAAGAGGTGAGCCACAGTATACAGGTGATGCCATAGGAGTGTAGAGTAGGCCCCTTCCCCGGTCTTGTCCCTGCCTCTACATCAGCCTTTCCAGTCCTCCTACCCTGATCTCTGCTCCAGCACTCACTGTCCCCAGCACATGCCAAATCTGTTCCAGCCTCTTGACATTGCTTGGGTTGTGCCCCCTTCCCAAGTACCTGCTACTGCTCTCGTGGTTGATCTAAATCCTACCTGTCCACCAGGGCTCTCTCCTTTGGAACATATTTACATATGGCCTAGTGACAATTTGTCATAGTTAAGATTTTGCCACAATGTCAAAGAAGCTATCTGGAACTAAGTCTCTAACACCTTTGAGAATCAGACGAAAGCTATGAACTCTTTTCCAAGAAAGTTTACACACATGATTTTTTATATAATTTTGGAGGGGCCTCGTAGATTACTAACACTCAGGTTTTGCTTCCATTGTGTAGGCATGTGCTCACTTGAGTATCCAGAATGGTCTTTTACTGTCCTTATGAGGATTTTATGGACATCTCTTCATACCTCCCAAGGCTCCCAGCTTGGGGCTGGGTATACAGTGGATGCCTGACAAAGACCTATTAGATAAAGAAGGGAGGGAATTTTTTTTTTTTTTTTGAGACAGAGTCTCATTTTTATCGCCCTCGGTAGAGTGCCACCGCATCACAGCTCACAGCAACCTCCAGCTCCTGGGCTTAGGCGATTCTCTTGTCTCTGCCTCCCAAGTAGCTGGGACTACAGGTGCCTACCACAATGCCCAGCTATTTTTTTGTTGTGGTTTGGCCAGGGCCAGGTTCGAACCTGCCACTTTCAGTATATGGGGCCAGCGCCCTACCCACTAAGCCACAGGCACCACCCTGGGAGAGAGTTATTAATGAATAGAGTGGGTAGGTGGATGGAAGGAAGGATGGATGGATGGCAAGTGCGGGGATAGACAGATGGATGAATGGAAGGGTAGCTGGATGGAGGCCATATGAGTGGGTGATGGATCATCAGCTGGATGAATGGAAAAATTTGTAGGTATATAGATGAATCAATGAGTGAATATGGATGGATGGGTGGGGGGGGTGAATGCTTAGGTAGGTGGATGGATGAAAGGAGAGGTGGATGGAAGTTTGGGTGGGTAGATGAGGGATCACTAGATAGACAAATGGGAAGATGGCTTGAGGGTGTATAAGGAAAGGAATGAACAGGTATTTGGGGGAATGAATGAACACTCATCACTTGCTTACAATGTCCACACCTGCCCAGGTTTGCTGTGTCCAGAGATTCTTGCCTATTTTCCTGTAGGCCCCTAACCCAGAGCTCAGAGGACGAGGCCGAAGGAGTAGAGCTATTGGGAGTGAGACCCCCCAAACGGTGCCCCAGCTCAGAACCCGAAAACTTTCTGCTGTTTCCCCTCAGCCTGGTATGTTGAGGGATTGATGGGATTTTCTGGCTCTCAGAACCTAGCAGGCTTAAATCTCCTCTTTTATAGATTGGATACCAAAGAGGAGAATGGCTGCAGGTCTTACAGCTCAGCTAAGTCTAGGACCTTGATCTTCTAGTTTCACTAATGGGCATGAAAAGGCTTTGCAAATACATGTAAGTTGGTGATAGGTGCTAAGAAAAATTAATTAGGGTAAGGGAGAAATGGCAGGTTGTTAGTATCTGTAGGAATCTTCTCCGCTCCCATGGGACTCCCTCCCCAAACTAGAACAGGTTTTGACCTTGGATTACTAGCGCAGAATTAGGAGTCAGACTGACTTGGGTTCAAGTCCCAGGTCAGCTACTAGTAACTAAGACCTTGGGCAAGAGACATCACCACTCTGAGCCTCAGTTTCCTCACCTGGAAAGGAAAGGATTAAATGAAATGAGCCTCTTGGCTGACACTTAGTAGGCTGTCCATAAATGATGTACAAAAACAAACCAAACAAAAGTAGCATCCCCCCAGTGTCCTGTCCTTCAGCCTCACCCCTACTGCCCATTCTGTACAACAGCAACCAGAATGCACTTTGTAAAAGCCAGTCTAGGCTCTGTCCCTTCCACAAGGCCTCCCTCTGGGTCCTCCCATGGCTCCCTAGTACCCACAGAAATACCCTGCCTCCTCACTTTGCTGTTTTAACACAAGGGGTGTGGTTGACAGTATCAACAGCTTACATGTATTTGGTGCTGATCACGTGTCAGATGCTGACTGCACTAAGTGGCTTGCATAATTAATTTATTGAACCCCACAACTACTCTTGAGATGTTATTATATACATTTATATAGAAGAAGTTAAGCAACTGTGTCAGTCAGAGTCTGAACAGGAAACAGGGATGGGATGTTGAGGGGGCATGTCATAATAGGACTATTGACAAAGCTGTGGACAGGGTAGGGGGAAGTCAGCAAGGATTGGTGCAGCACCCTGGGGTTAGAAACATGGGAAGCTGGCACTAGCCCTTGTCAGAAGTTGCAGGCAGGGTTGGCTACCAGATTCTGGAGCCAGTGGAGTCCATTTGATAAGGGCTGAAACATTTCGTGTAGTGACACAGCCTACTCACAGTGACCTAGCAGGGAAACAGCTAGAAGAATAAATACCCCTCATAAATCTCCCATGAGCTGAATCCCATCCTAGCAGGAATATACAGAGCAAGGTTGCATGGTATTGCAGTCCATGTGTACAGGCCAGCCTCCTAGAGCATAGAAGAGGAAGAGGGAGGACAAGGCCCAGGGAGAACACAGGGAGGACATCTGGGGCAGTGACAGGTGGCTGCTGGACCCCAACCGTGCCCTTAACCACTTCTTGGATGTTAATGATGATGGTGATGACAATGATGGCAGTGAGTATGTCTCTCTCCCACAGAGTTTTCTTCTGACAGGAGGCCCAGCCCCAGGGAGCCAACAGCATCCCAGCACCCACCTCCTGGACCTGAACGAGCCCCTGGGTGAGTGGCAATCTGGGTATCTAGAGGCCCTGGGTCACCCTCTCCCCAGGAAGGTACCCGGATGGTTGAAAGGATGGAGCCATTCCAAAGAGACCATCAGTGCCCAGGGGTGACCTTGGTGGAAACAGGCACTGCAGGGGAAGGAGACACCCTCAGGGAGGCAGGGACTTGCCAAGGCTTCCCTTTTGGGTGGAAGCCTCTCATTGCCACTGGTTGGCCCTGGCTTATCTAGGTTCCAGGTGTGGACGGCTATGCTATCTTACTCAGGAACAATTGCTTTTAGGTGCCTGAGGGCTATCTACTTTAGCAGAAGGGAGAGAGAAAGAGAGAGAAAGTCTTTGAGGGTGAAGCAGTCTTAGAAGAATAAGTCTTAGCAGTCTTTAGCAAAGCTTAGTAATCTTCAGCAGAGAGATGCCATGCTGGCATTCTGCAGGCAGGAGAAACGACAAAGTCAGAGCGAGCGATCCATGATAGAATGCGTACTCCTGACTGCCTTCTCCTGCAGCCTAATATAGAGCTGATCTTGTGGCGCTTAACTCTACAGGTGTAGAGACTCCAATTTCACCAATGCTTTCATCTTTCAAGCTTTCATGCTTGTTAAGAGAGCTAAATCCTCCCCCCCATGCCCTTTTCACCAAGGTGTTACATTATTGAGCTATACAGGTGTTTCTTATAACTCTCACTCCTCCTAGCCATAGGCTACATAGGCTGGTACACAGGCCCAAGCCTTGGCTTTCTTTTTTTTGAAGACAGAGTCTCACTATGTCACCCTTGCGTCACAGCTCACAGCAACCTCCAAATCTTGGGCTTAAAGCCTTAAGCGATTCCTTTGCCTCAGTCTCCCAAGTAGCTGGGGCTACAGGTGCCCACCACAACACCTGGCTATTTTTTGGTTGTAGTTGTCATTGTTGTTTGGCAGGCCTGGGCTGGATTCAGACCTGCCAGCTCTGGTGTATGTGGCTGGCATCCTAGCCTCTGACCTATAGGCACCAAGCCTTGGTTTTTTGACTGAATTTGGCTTGAATCCCGCCTTGGCCATTCCTATCTGTGCCTTTGTGAAAGCTGTTGCTTCTGCCAATTGGGGCCTATTGTGAACTTTTGCCTTAATGAAATGTTTTGTTTGTTTGTTTGAGACAGAGTCTCAAGCTATTGCCCTGGGTAGAGTGCTGTGGCGTCACAGCTCACAACAACCTCAAATGCTTGGGGTTAAGTGATTCTCTTGCCTCAGCATTCCAAGTAGTTGGGACTACAGGTGGCTGCCACAACACCTGGCTATCTTGTTTTGTTGTTGTAGTTTCATTGCTGTTTTAGCTGGCCCAGACCACATTTGAACCCTCCAGCCTCGGTGTATGTGGCCGATGCCCTACGCACTGAGATATGGGCGCCATCCAAATGAGATGTTTTGAAGACACATGAAGATGCCACACCAAAAGGGCTTTAGCCTAAGATATGTTATGTAACAAGCACTCAAGAAATGTCTGCCCAATGGCTGTGAGTCTCCGTGGAACACTAGACAAGCCACTGTGCTTGTCATATTTCATGCAACACTCAAAAGCCATTTTGAAACCTCCAGGCATCAACCAGAGGGATTTTTCCAAAGCACCGGCCTGACCCTGGCCCTCATCTGCTCAAAACCCTTCCATGGCTCCCTCTTGCCCTTCAAAGAAAGATCAAGCTTGGACTCAATCCCCTTTGGAGTGTGGCTACTGCCTCATCTTAGACCACACCCTGCTTCAGACCCTCTGTTTCAGCCACAATCACCATCTTTCAGTTTATTCCTTCCTTTGTGCATGTTACAAATATTTATGGAGCACAAAGTATGTGTCTAGCACCTAGAACAGTAAACAAATGCACAGAAATCCCTGCCCTCATGGAGCTGACATTCTAGTGTGGGAAACAGACCATAGCATAGAGATGAAAACGAGTGCTCCTATGGAAATAACACATGCAAGGGAAGAGAGAGCTCTAGGGTGAGAGGATTTCAGTTTTCAAATAGTTATGATCGAGGTGACCTCACAGAGAAGGTGATAGTTGAGCATAGACCTGAAGGAGTGAGCCCTGATGATATCTATGGGGAAAGTGTGTCAGGTAGCAGGAACAGCAAGTGCAAAAGCCCTGGGGTGGGAGTGTATTTGTATTAGGTGGGCAAAGCAAGACCAGTGTGGCTGAAGCAGAGAGAATAGGGCAGAAGGGGGAGAAGATTGCAAAGAGCCTCTCTGTAGGGCATTGCCAATAGCTTCTTGCTTGAGAAGGCTGCCTTTAGCACTTTGCATATCCTGATCCCTCTGCCTGGAATGTTTTTCCTTCTACTTTTTGCCAAATGCCCACATTCTTTAGATCTCAGATAAAATATTACTCCTTCCACAAAGGCTTCCCTTCCTTCATAAACTCATGGCTTATAATGCCATGTTTTATTATTTTTCATGCAACTCTTTTTTTTTTTTTTGAGACGGAGCCTCAAGCTGTCCCCCTGGGTAGAGTGCCACGGCATCATGCTCACAGCAACCTCCAACTCCTGGGCCCAAGCGAGTCTCCTGCCTCAGCCTCCCAAGTAGCTGGGACCACAGGCGTCCGCCACAACACCTGGCCATTTTTGGGTTGCAGCCATCATTGTATGTGGCTGGCAT
>CAUYTI010041992.1:0-37186 GCA_963575145.1 Galago senegalensis
CTGTGGTCCCAGCTACTTGGGAGGTGGAGGCAGGAGACTCGCTTGAGCCCAGGAGTTGGAGGTTGCTGTGAGCTGTAATGCCATGGCACTCTACCCAGGGGGACAGCTTGAGGCTCTGTCTCAAAAAAAAAAAAAAAAGAAGAAGTTAATGTCTTTACGTATGGATTAAAATCCCTGGAATGTTGTCTATATACATAGTAGAGTGGCTGCAAGGCAAAGACAGGATTTCTAAATCCAGACCTAGACCAAAGTAAAAAATTACAACTTCATCATTATAAGTGAAATCATTATGTTATTTAACTCAGCAAAGCAATAAACATTTTAGTCCCTTAAGAATCTATTTATGAAGGGAGATAACAGTGTAGCAGTTTATTTTGCATGGAGGAAGTTTTTAATAGAGTACCAGTTTGTAATAAGCGTCTGGATTATAGAAATCACGATTCATCAGACAAATATCAGAGATACTCTGAGAAGCTGGAAAATTAAATTATGGTGTGGACTTGCTTTGTAGTTAATTGCATCAATTCTATGCTTCATTTTATATTTCATGGCCACGAGTCACTTAGTCATAAACATCAGTACTCACAAAGATTTTTGCTCACCATAATTTGAGAATGCCCAACCTGGAAGCAAGGCTGAGTGCCCTTTTTGCTTATAGGAATCTTACTGAGTGCACGGGGCCTGACTCTGGATACAACAATTAATGTTCCAGTATTTGCAATTTCTCCCATTCCTCCAAGGAGCTCTTCAGCTCTGATTTGGAGCATCGAATGAGTTTATAGCAATGAGCCAACCATAAAAAGATAGTTCATGAGCATTCAAATATGAATTTAATGTAAATGTACACTGATGGTCAAATGTGGTTGCAAAATTGATATCAGCAGAATTGTAAGTTACAAATCTCATTACACTTTATGTGCTTTTAGTTTGGTAACAATTGTCCTAGTCTGTTTCATGTTGCTGTAACAGAGAATACTGGAGACTGGATAGTTCAAGAAAAGTTTATTTCCCTCATGATTCTGGTGACTGGGAATTCCAAGAGCATGGCACCAACATCTACTTGGGTTTTGGTGTGGGCTTTTGTGCTGCTTCAACTCATGGTGGAAAGCTGAAGGGAATGCAAACACAGCAAAGATTCATACAGTGGAGACTGGGATTGCTTATAACCATCTTCTCTCTCAGGAGAACAAATCCATTCCCAGAAGGGAGGATGCACTCACTCCTGCAAGCTGCCATTAGTCTGTTTATGAGAGCTTTTTCTCCATGATTTGGACACCTCTCATTATACCCACCCCCACACTGCCATCCTGGGAATCAAATTGCAGCATGAGTTTTAGATGGGGCAAACCACATCCAAATCACAGCATAATTCTTTGCTCCTGGCATAACTTAGAGGAAGAAATTCATATGCCTGCTGCTTCTGGTGATTTGATCTGACACCTTTCTTGTTATCTTCTACTTCAATTTTTAAAATAATAAATTATAATAAGAATCCTCCCAAGTACACTTGCATTTTGATGGGGAATACTTAAATATGATTTAAAATTTTAAAATAACCTCTTCTAATGGAAGGATAAGCAGAGCAGTACTAGATTGGCAAATCTCTGACTCCTTCCCATTACCTCATGTCACATGGGAAGTCACTTATTCTGTCACTTCAAGGTCAGACTCAATAGCCTACATTTCTGTTGTACAATCTTTTGACCCAAATAGAAGAGTTTGCTCATGTTATTTCTGCTTTTTTTCCTTGCTAAACATAATATCACAATAATCAAAAGAGCAGACTCCAATAGCAGGGCATTCAGTCCCACCACAGACTGGTGGGTTTAATTTTCTTTAGGATAAACCAGTAATTTACCAATCTACCAAAGTCTGCCTTCTGTTACCTACCTTGAACCATCATTATATAGAACAGAATGAAAACAAAATAGCCCTTATTTACATAGCTGTATGTTTATTGTAGATTTACAAAATCATCCACCATCTCCTATAAACAAACATTTTTGATGATTATAAGTCATAAAATTCCATAAATTTACCTTTTTCTTTTCACAGCTTGGCTCCCAAGTAGAGCAACTGTAGATAAAATGTAGATATAAAAAAAAGGCAACATCATTTATTAAGACATTCGTGTTGGAAGAAACAATACTGAAATATCCCTGCCCCCAAATATATTTAATCATATTTAATTTGTTGGTATATATGAAATGTCTTTTCCTGATGGCTTTAAGTATTTGAATTAGAGAATTATCATAGTATGCAGACACCTAAAGTGACGATCTGTCTAGCAGTCTCCATTAAAACAAATACTGGCTTCACTCCCTTCAGAGTGGTCAGGTTGAGATTTATCCCTGTATATGGGTAGGTGACTTGTATTTGTTATGTATTTCTATATAAGCCATTGTTATAAACTTCAGCAGCTTAAAACAAAACACACTTCTTATCTCACAGTTTGTGTGGGTCAATAATTTGGTTACAGAGTCTTTCAGAGGTTACATCAAGGTGCCAGCTGGGCTGTAATCATCTTAAAGTTAATAGGAGAGAGACTCACTCCCAAGCCCAAGTGGTTCTTGGCAAGATGATGTTCCTCACAAATTGTTGCACTGAGGGCTTCGGTTCCTCACTGTCTGATCAACATATGGCAGGAAGCAATATGACATTTTTTCCAGGTGCAATGTGTAAAAAATTATTCTCTTCCTTACCTCTCCATTCTCTGTTTAACTCCTTAGCGCTTCTCACCACTTGACTGACAAGCATACCTTGTTTGTATTGAGCTTTGCAGATACTGAGATTTTACCAATTGAAGGTTTCTGGCAGCCCTGTGTCCAGCGAGTCCCTCTGCACCATTTATTTCAACAGCATGTGTTTATTTGGTATCTCTGTCACATTTTGATAATCCTCACAATATTTCAAATTTGTGGGCATTATTTCATTTGTTTTACTGATCTTTGATGTAACTGTTATAATTGTTTTCAAGTATCACAGATTGTCCCCTTATAAGATGGCATAGTTAATAACTGTTGTGTGTGTTCTGACTGCCACATCCACTAGCAATTCCCTCACCTCTTTCCATCTTGTTGGGCTTCCTTCTTCCCTAAGATACAATGATATTGAAATTAGGCCAATGAATAACTCTACAATGACCTCTTAGTGTTCAAGTGAAACGTAGAGTAGTTGCACATCTCTAGCTTTAAGAGAAAAGTGAGAAATAATTAAGCTTAATAAAGGAGGCGCGTCCAAATTCAAGGTGGGTCCAAAGCCAGCTCTCTTCTTTCAAGCAGTTAGCCAGGTTGTGAATGTAAAGGAAAAGCTCTTGAAGGAAATAATGGTGCTACTCTGTGAATATGCAAATGATAAGAAAGTGAAACAGATGCAAGTGCCTCATTGCTGATGTGGAGAAAGTTCTAGCCATCTGGATAGAAGATCAAATCAGATCCAACATTCCCTTACGCCAAAGCCTAAAACCCAAACAAGGCCCTAAACTCTCTTCAATTCTATGAAGGCTGAGGGAGGGTTGGAAACTACAGAAGAAAAGACGGAAGCTGGCAGAGGCCAGTTTATGAGGTTTAAGAAAAGAAGCATAAAAGTGTAAAATTAAGCACAAGTGCTTATTGATATAGAGGCTGCATCAAGTTATCCAGAAGGTCCAGCTACCATTTTTCCCCCAAATAAGACCTACCCCAAAAATCAGCGCTACCAGGATTTCTATGCATTTGTTAAATATAAGTTCTACCCCAATAATAAGACCTAGTGATGGGTGTGGCTATGCAGCCATGCCATGCATTTTGGCATGGAAGACATCCCCTGAAAATAAGCCCTAGTGTGTCTTCTTGAGAAAAAAATAAATATAAGACTGTCTTATTTGGGGGAAACATGGTAAGATCATTGATGAAGGTGGCCACACTAAACAATAGACTTTCAATGTTGATAAAACAGATTTCTGTCTGAAAAAGATGCCATCTAAGAAGAAAAGAAAAATCAAGCCAGAAAAGAGAAATCAATGTGGGGCTACAAAGCTTCAAAGAACAGGCTGAACATTAGAGGACAGTGGAGCTGATGACTTTAAGTTGCAATTAATGCTCATTTAAAATTCTAAAAATCCTAAGTCCCTTAAGAATTGTGCTAAATCTTCTCTGCTTGTACTCTATTAACAGAACAATGGAGCCAAGATGGCAGCACATCTGTTCACAGGATATTTTATGGAATAGCTTGATCCCATTGTTGAGTCCTATTGTTCAGAAAAAAAGATTCCTTTCAAAATATTACTATTAATTGACAACGTACCTGATCACCCAAGAGCTCTGATGAAGGTGTACAAGGAGATGATCGTTCTTTTCATGCCTGTTATCACCACATCCTTCCTGCAGCCCACAGTTCAAGAAGTAATTTTGACTTTCAAGAATGTATTATTTAAGAAAATACATTTTGCAAGGCTATACCTACTATAGATGGTGCATCCTCCAATTTTTTTTAGTAAACTTCTGAAAAGGACTCGTCATTTTAGCTGCCATTAATAATGTTTTTGTTTCATGGGAGGAGTTCAAAACATCAACATTAAGAAGAATTTGGAGGAAGTTGATTCCAAACCTCATGGAAAAATTTGAGGGGTCCAACACTTCAGTGGAAAAAGTAACTGTAGGTGGGGTGTAAATAGCAAGAGAACCAGAATTAGAGGTGGAGCCTGAAGATGTGACTAAATTGCTATGATCTTATAATAAAGCCTGAATTGGTGAGAAGTCACTTTTTATGGATGAGCAAAGAAATTAGTTTCTTAAGATGACATCTATTCCTTGCAAAGATGCAGGGAATGTTGTTGAAACGACAACAAAGAATTTACAATATTCCCTACACCTATTTGATAAAGCAGTGGCAGGGTTTGACAGGACCGACTCTAATTATTAAAGAGTTTCAACTGCTACAGAGAAATCTTTTGTGAAAGAGCGAAGACAGGTATCGAACTTCATTGTTGTCTCATCTTACAAATTGCGACAGCCACTCACTCTTCAGCAACCACCACTCTGATCAGTGAACACCTTCAGCACTGAGACAGGACCCTCTACCAACAAAAAGAGTTAAGCTCTTTGAAAGTTCAGACAATCAGTAGCAATTAAAATACTTTTTATTACATTATCTTCATTTTTTAGACATCATGATATTTCATACTTAACAGACTATCATGTAGTGTTAACATAACTTTCATATGAATTGGAAAACCAAAACATTTGTTTTTTGTTTCATTATTCTTTTTCCCTTATTGTTCTTTTTTATTTATTGTGGCAGTCAGGAACCAAATTCCCAACCTCTCTCTAAGATATGCTTGTACTTTTCATCTTTGCATTTTTCTTATATTGTGATTCTCTTTGCTCAAGAATGTAATACTGACAAGAACAGGAATTAGATCTGCTTTGTTCTTTAGCAAGCCTCAATTTAAAAGCCTGTCAGTTTAAAAGCCTGTTGAACATTTTTAAAGGTGCTTCTGCTCAAGACACATTTTAGTTACCTGCTAAAAAACTGTCACCATAACTACTATACAAGTCCACAAAGACCTGAACTGCTTTTAAATTCCACAGTATACCATCTGTAAAACTATAATTAATCCTTAGTAATTCTACCAAGAACCTTTAAGAGTTGGATTATTGATTGAATAATGGCAGTAAATAATTACCATTTTGCAGGATAGTTATTGGTGTAAATGTGTACTTTCTGTCTTGGACACTAAGTTCCTTGAATTTTCCTATGATTAATGAAGTTTTCCAAATATCTTTCCCTCAGTACAAATTCAATAAATTTATTTGCTGAAATAGGTCAAAATGGCATCTTGGAATAATACTTTTTTTAGGAAGAAAAGAGGACTTAAGAGGCCAGATTATAATTGTATATAATTTCTGATGAGAAAGTTACTTACCTCATCCCTTTGTTTAAATTCTCTTACAGAAGTACTTTCCAGTTAATTAATGTCCCACACTTTCTCTCTCTCTCTCTCTTTCTGTCTTGCTCTCTGTCACCATGTGTGTTAGCAAGAACAGAGTTGTTATGTCAGTACATCAATTAAGTGCAAAGAAGTACTTGCTATTAAAAAAGAAAATAAAAATTAAAAAAAGAAGTACTTGTTATTCTTAAACAAAAATTTAGGAGATTTTTATAGACTACCTGATTCCACTCTAGGAACAAGAAGGTACAATTATTATCTTACACTCAGAGGAGATAAGATTTACTCAAGTCAATATATATAACGCAAGTTAATAAGAGTTAAAATGCTAAACAACATGCTGATAAGTCTTCACAAAAGCTAAAGGCAAGGAGAAGTAAATTTCTAAATCAGAGATGGTTTTATGATAAAAATAGAATTTAACCAACCCTTGAAATATATATGTGCCATGTAAAAAATCTCTCATTCTGATCTTAAATATTGGATAGACATTTTCAAAAAAATATTGATTGATCACAATCAAGTAATCAATGATGAGATACCAAAAATATAATAGTTGTAAGCTTCCTATTCTTAGAAAACTAAATGAAGGGGGAGGTGAAGTTGTGTAAATTTGGCATACTTCTGGATAAAATGGAATCATTTCCATTTGCAATTAAATGACTATATGTTGTTGTATGCATTAAATGAGGACTTCAAGTACCATTGATACCACACATAGAAACCACACTGACCCTTATTACCTGTCTTACGTAACCTTTTTCTTTACAAAAGGCTATGTTCCCCAAACTCAAGAAGTACACAGAGATGCTGAAGAAAGTAAAGGATTTCACGAGATTAAGAAACGAGGATCTCTCAGGAAGGAAACATGGATGAAAATTAGTTCACTGTCAGGCCTTCTTAACGTTGGTGCCATGGAACATTTAGACAGTTTGGTGATGGCATTATTTACCTTTTCAGATTAATGCAAATATTTTTAAATGCATCAAATTATAGATATAGGATTACAAAGCAAACCCATTTATTCAGCTATCATTCTTTCTGTGGATTGAATGCTAAAGGTTAAGCATTAAGGTTAATCTCTGCACATCTGTTCACTAGAAGTCCATCAAAGTTTAGAACCTGTCAAACTGAGTAAGCTATATAAGTCTCAGTTTATTCTGTAAAATGGGAAAATAACAATAGTAGCTCATTATGATCCCATGGCACTGAGGTAAGAATTCAATAAAAAGACATATAAAGAAGTTAGCAGTGATTATAATCTTTAAGTGCCTAAAAGATGTTATTTATTAAGAGTTTAGGACGGTGCCTGAGGCTCAAAAGGGTGGGGCGCTAGCCCCATATGCCAGAAGTGGGTGTTCAAACCCAACCCCGGCCCCCAAAAAAGAGTTTATATATTTCCCCACCCCACTATTTGACTGTGGCAGAGAAATAAGCTCCCCAAAGAGGACTGTTTCATGCATTTTAAGACAAGTTGTTTACTTTCAAGGAGAGGACAAATGTCAGCTTCTCTTTCAAGTGCATGTCCCTATTTGTAAGGTGATAATTATTAAATGTGTGCTTTACTAGGTCAGCCAGGAGCAGTCAATTTTTATACTCCCAAAGGCTCTATATGAACCAAGAAGTCAGCTCAGTAAAAAATCATAGGGAAAAATATTTTTTAAGAGAAGATTAGAAGAAGAGACACTTGGGGAGCTAGAAGCTCAAAATAATTCTATTCAAAATGTAAAGTAGTTTTAAATGGCCTAACTTTGTGAACACCTCCATGGATAGCAATTAGCAGGAAATAGAAAAGACAGTCCATCGGAATGAAAATGTCAGCCTCCACCCGAGGAGAAAGCTTCTTTCCATGCATGGGTCCATCAGCCCTGGGCTAGCCTCATTAGAGTCTTTGCAGAGTGGTACATATTCTTTATAGAATGACCCTTATCTGCAAAGAAACACTGGCACTGTGCTAACCATGGATAATCGTTTATTCATTTTTAATGGAGAAAAGTGCTTTTCTGCTAAAGAATTATCTGGACTCTTTCTTCCCATGTAAAAACACAGTAGTGGGATCAGGAAGGAATAGATCTTAACCTTGACACTGTGCTTCCCCATGTCCAGACCACTCCCTGTCCTCTCACCCCCACCTGGAAACACAGTGTTTTAAATAGTAAAGGCAGTTCAGCACTCATGTAGTTTTAAAAAATGCAGTTGCTAATTCAAAGCTGGGTAAAAACCTTCATGCAGGAAATAAACAAAACAAAAAATTACCTTTTCCACATGTGAATCCTTCCTTTCCACTGCCCCAAAATATCAAGGAGTAACACTTCTATCTTTGGGACTTCAATGGCTCCTGGTCCCTCAGTTTGGGCTGGAGATGTCAGAGAACTCACTCCAACTCCCCCATCTGCTCTAAGGGAAGAGAAATGTTCTTTCCTTATTATTTCCCAGCAATTTAATTTCAGGCAAGCAACTCACAACCCTCTGTAACATAAGTCATTACCTGTAAACAGAAATAGTAATAATACCCAATTCATAAATTTGTTGGGTCAATAAGTTAACTGATTTAAATTGATCAGAAAAATGGCTAACACATAGTATTTTTATAAATAAGAACAGACAAACTTGTTACACATCTTTTTAGAACTCAGACTTTATATATTTTATTCTTAAGAAAAAAAAAAGTCACACAATTACTTCATGTGTTCAATGACTAGAAGCTCCCCGGCTAGAAATCTCTCATAACCACATGCCCAACCTGTCCATTTAAGTCAAAGGAAGTGATGTCCTCAATTAAATCACTTACAAAAATCCAAATATATCTAGCAATGCTAACGGATGATATTCTTCTCTGTGAAAGATTAAAGAGGTTTATTTTATTTAGAAAGAGGAGACCAAATTCATATACTCAACAAATATTTATGGAATACCAAAATAGATAAAAATCATTAGAACAATCCAACATCATACAATCAAAAACAGTTGTAAAGAACCTATTCTTATCTCCTTACCTCCATTGCTTCCTGGTCCCTGCAGTCTTGAGCCACCTGAGAACCAAAGCTTTTATATTAAATGAAATTCAGGGGGTTAACAGAGTGGCTCCCCCAGTGCTCTGGGAAATAAGGAGTATAACAGAAATGACTGTATATTAGAATAAGAGAAAGAATTAGAGGTCCTATAATAACTTTGTTCTAAAAACCTGGGTGAGCCTTAGGACTGTATATTGATCATAACATTCTCTGTCCTACCACATTATTTAGAGACCCATGTTAGAGCCATAAGAAATGCCGATAATAAAACTAAAGGATCACAAGGTATTTGAAATTTTTGTCTGTGTAACTGGCTATAGCATGTTTAGCAGTGAGGGGAACCTGACCTATTCTTAAATTAACTATTAAGCCGGACAAATAATCATTTATATTACTTGACATAGGAGTACAGGAAGACACCACGTACCAAGGACAGGGTCACATAGGATACTACCTCAGCCAGCAAGGTAGGAAGAGGAAAAGAAATACACCTTCTGTGCGTACCTAAAAACATGATTTGGGGACTTCCTGAAATAGCTAAGGCAGGGAGTGAAACTTGGCAATGTTGGAATATTAAGGTTGGCAACTAAGCAGAAAAAAAAATTTAAATATGTTTTATGATGATTAGTTGATAATATACTCACAGATTGCTAAGCTTTCTTCTAGGCCCACTAAATCTACTTTGAGATTAGAGACTAGTGGTCTGAGTTGGTACTATCCTCCCCATGACGCTGGCACATACTCGGTGTGAGGAGTGCTCGGTTTAGTATGAAGTTTGAGATCCTTGAGCAGATTTTAGTCTAGAACAGTGATTCTCAACAAGAGGGAGTATTGTGTCCCCCAGGAGACGTGTGGTCATAGCTGAAGACGTTTTTCATTGTTGTTACAACTGGGAGAGTAAGGGTGGTACTGACAACTAGCATATGGAGGTTCATGGTACTGTTAAATATTCTGCAATGTGTAGAAGGATGCCTCCACCAACGTAAAACTCACTGTCCTAAAATGTCAATAGTGCAGAAGTTGAGAAGATCTCATGTAGATTAATGGTTTTCAACGTGAATACACGTTATGAACACTTGGAAGCTTTAAAATCATTGCTGTTTGTGCCTTTTGAGAGAGTCTAATTTAGTCAGTATACAGTTTTGTGTAAGCAATAGAAACTTAAGACCACTGCACTAGTAGCTTGATTTCTTTCATACTCTGCCTAATACTAAGGGGTTCCCGGATTGGCGATTTCACAGGCCAACAGTGCGAGGGATTGCACGTTAAGAAAAGTGCTGTCAGCGATGGGTAAACTGAGTACCAGGGAGAAAAGAACATCACATATAATATTTTTTTGCTAAGGCTTTATGTGATTACATGTGCCAGAACCACTCATCCGTTATTCCTTACTTAACGTTTGCGGTTCACCCCATCAGCCTTGCTCTGTTACCTCTACTACTATGAAAATTATAAGCTTAACCATAAAGTACATAGTTTATAGATTGAGGAGACCATAATCCTTCCGGCAAGTACATGTATGGTACATTTTGTTTCATTTTACCCTCTTCACTTATGATAGGGGCGCGTAGGGGCAAAGACTTAGTTGCCTTTACTTTCATTATTCATTATTCTCTTCTGGGACCAAGAAGATATTCTATGTACAGATTTGAAATAAAAAGTTCAATAAGCAATTAGTATTAGCATCTCAAATAGATGATGACTGTTGAGAAAATAAGCAATATGTTCATAGCTCTGAAAGTAGTGTAGTCCACAGGAAAAGGTCTAGGGATAAGGAGAGTGGTGCACTTGGGTTTCAAAACCATTTCCACTGTTTTCTAGCTTTGGGTAAGAAATGTAACCTCTCGGCGCCTCAATTTCTTCACCTGTAATACCTACTCTTTAGAACTGTCAAAACAATTAAATGAGGTTAACATGGCATGTTTCTGGCACAGGACTAGGAATATGCTTGCCACTTCATTAACAGTAGCTTATAATTATTCTTCTCATATATTTCAGGAGATTCTGTTTTTATTTTTCTAAATCCACTCATGTCTAAATAAGGGTTTGAAACTAACAAATTGTTTCAAAATCATGAAGTAGTCTAAATTACTTAAAATATCCATACTAAGTATATTTAAGCATTGTGAAAATAAAGATCCCTCACATGAGAATAAGATGAACCTATTTATTCAGAGCTTGCTATATTGCAAGGGAGTCAGTCATCATCACTTGGTTGGGCAGAGATTCAAAGCCAGGCAGAGGAGAATAAAAGCTTTATAGTTACTGAAAGGAAAAACTTTGGGTCCTTACCCCATCGAAGGCTGTTGGGCTGGGGAAACTGGAGGCCAGCTAACTAGAAGTGGGGTGTTCTAGGCAATTGATTAGTGGGACATAATTGGCTTTCTCTGGTTGGTCCTAAATTGGAAGTGGAGAGAGGCAATTAGGGAACCTGTCAGTTACTGATTAAGTTCTGACAATGTGGGCCAATTGCTGCAGAGATTGTGGTTTGGCTTCTTGAACTGAGTGCTGTAGATTGTGGATTAGCTTCTATCCTTTGTGATTTAGATTCCCTCGCTGGTTGCTGGAGGTTGAAGGCCAGAATTATATTTTACTACAGACATTTCTTCACTTATGATGGCGTGACTTCCTAATAAA
This sequence comes from Galago senegalensis, assembly GCA_963575145.1. NCBI lineage: Eukaryota > Metazoa > Chordata > Mammalia > Primates > Galagidae > Galago > Galago senegalensis. Next base: position 11,581 of record CAUYTI010041992.1, read on the forward strand.
CTCATCATGAATCAAAAACATGTGAAATTGGAAATGCATTTAACACATCCAACAAATGGAATATCATAGCCTAACCTAGCCAATTTTAAATGTGCTCAGAAAACTTGTATTAGCTTACAGTGGGATATCCAATATAAAGCCTATTAAAATAAATGTTAAATATTGTGTGCAGTTTATCGAATACTTTAGTGGAAGTAAAAAGTAAAAAAAAAAAACCCAAATGGTTGTAGGAGTACTCAAAGCACAGTTTTTACTGAATGCATTTCACTTTCACACCGTTGTAAAGTCAACAAATCATAAAGCCTTTGGGCACCATCTATATATGGTCTGGGTATCATCTCTTTGCATATTCAGTATAAGAAATGTAGATGATTGTTGCAAATAAGGCCAGTCTAAAATGTATAAATGGCTGTATATCTGGTTAAGAAGTCCTAAAACTATTACCTGAAAACCTGTTTGCTCATGCCTAAAATTCTTTCAAATTTGAGCTGTGAACACTTACACTGCTTATGGAACTACAAACTACTACAACCTTTTTGGAAGGAAGTATGGAAAACCCTCAAAGAACTCAAGCTAGACCTCCCATTTGATTCTGCAATCCCATTACTGGGCATCTAGAAGGAAAAAAATCCTTTTACCATAAGGATACTTGCACTAGACTACTTATCACAGCTCAATTTACAATCGCCAAAAAGTGGAAACAGCCTAAATGCCTACCAACCCAGGAATGGATTAACAAACTGTGGTGTATGTATACCATGGGTTACTATTTAGCCATTAAAAAAGATGGAGACCTTATATCCTTTGTATTAACCTGGATGGACGTGGAACACATTATTCTTAGAAAGCATCACAAAAATGAAGAAGCAAGAATTCCATGTACTCAATTCTCATATGAAGACAGTTGATGACCTAGTACACGGTGCGGGGTGGTGGAAGGGGAGAGCAGAGAGGAAAGGAGGGAGGGGTGGGAGAAAGGAAGAGCAGGTAGAGAAAAGAAGGGAGGGGTAGGGGGTCATGGTGTGTGACACACCTTTTAGGGATGGGACACTATTATAAGAGGGACTTTATCTAACAAATGCTATCAATGTAACCTGGTTCTTTGTACCCTCAATGAATCCCTAACAATTAAAAAAAAAAGTAAAGTGAATTAACTTTGAGAAAACTAGTTGGTTCAAACACTAAACTTTCTAAGTAAAGGAATACACTGGCATCTACTTATAACACAAATATATGTTACCTGTTGTACCTGTGCTCACCAACAATGCCTTTCACCTTTATCAACTCATTAATAACCACAGATTTACAAGAATAAAGTAAACATTTAATAAAAAATTCTACTTTAGCTTTCAAGTGCTACTTGCAAAGTTTCACATTTCTAAGTCCTCATTTATTCTTTCAGAAAAAGAACTGCAGAGGTAATTCTCACATCACAAAATCTGAGGATACGAAGGACACAAAATAATACCTGTAGCAATACAACACTATTATCTTTACCATACTTATTGCAATTGAGGTGGGCTTCATCAGTGCTAGCATTCCTCCAAATTAGTTCAGGAAGGCTCCAGGGCTACTTTTAGGGTGGACACATTCCCTTTGGCTGTGCCTCATCTCTGCTCTTCTCCTTCTTCCTCCTGGTGGAATACTGTCCTCCTTTCTCTTATCAAGGCCTCCCAGGTAGGTGGGTTTACCTTTTACTCTCACTTCTGAAAGAAATTTCCGTCTTTTACTGCAGTCCCCCCTCCTTAGGACTCAGGCTTTAATCCCAGAGGAGTTGGAATAGGCAGGCAACCTAAGAGACACAGTCTGTGAGGTTATAAAAAAAATCAGGGAAAGGCTTGAACCACAGCTTTCCTGAGTCTTGGCAGAATGCCTTATAGTTCCCTTCGAAGGTCAGAACATTAGAGTCCAGCCAGGAGCAACCCTGAGATGACTCTTCCAGCCACTTCCCTGTCCCCTGTGGATGGCTGTCATGAGACAGCTTCTTACCACCTCTGGGTTCTGAGGAGGAAAGAAACTTTCTGCCCTAAACCCTAAGAATACAGCAGTGGACAAAAGCCTCTTCTTTGCCATCTAGAATTGGCTCCCTGGCAGTGATATATCCCACACGTGTGTTGCTGTCATCTTGTTCCCTTTTTTGTGCTGTGTAAGGACAGGGATTTGGGGTATACATCCTTTCTCTGCCTATGAATGTAATAACCTATCTTAATCTAGAAAAGGTCCCTTGTCTGTTTGGCAAGACAGTCAGGCTTTGTTCTTGGCTGTGTCTTTTCTCATGTACGTTTGACAAATTGCAGCTCCAGGCTCACGCTCAGAGGTTTGGCAGCAGACTCAGAAGCAGTGGCTACGCGGAGCTAACAGCTTCCCCCACATCTCTCCACAATTCTTCCACTCATGCTCCCCCTCTGGAGGCTGGAAGCCTTTGACTTCCCGGCATTTGCCCACAAGCTCGGAGCTGTCCCCCTAAGCCAATGCTTCAGTAAAGTTGCTCAGTGTGACTTTTTCTTTGATGTTCCAACTCTTCTGGAATTTTGTAGACTTTCACATCATCATCTTTTCCTAGAATTGTGTAAGTTCTACGAACTGTAATAAATCTCTTAATCTCATCTGTGTCCCTAACTTAATCTTGACTGATAAAAAACACAATATTTATAAAGCTATATTGAAATTGAAAATCTCAAAAAAGAATATCAGAAATATGTTAAGAGATAGAAAATCTTTGGTCTGGAAAAGGTAGTCATTACAGTTAGAGAGTATGTCAACTCTGAACACCTGTGTTTTCCTTTCTTTTCCCCAAATAAATCCAATCCAAATATCTGAATTGTGAGGTAGCAACTCTGATTGCAAATTCTTGTCTCCCATTCTAATTAAGTTTGTTTCCAAAATGTCATTTGGTCAATCTTTGCCTTTATTTTGTGCTCTAACATATAGAGAATGGAACAAGCTTGCATTTATCAACTAGATAACAAAATTGAGAAATTTTGTGGAGATGATTAGATCAGGTTGAATAATGCATCTCCTTTTGCTAAATGGAAATTGATTGCTGCCATGGGACAATTGTTCTTATCTGGGCACAGAATACATAGATACCCGGGGAATTTTGAAATCCCTTTTGACATTACAATGCAGTAACATTGACATATCAAAATTTTATTAAAACTTCATTTGTATTAATATAACTTCAGTTTGAAAATAACTGTAGTGAATGATGTTTCATTTGTTTTCATATAATTTCTGTGATTTATGTAAGACAACATTCTCACTCTTATTTTGACAATCCAAGCACTCCATGTCAACACACTGAGTGACTCACACACTGTTATAATGTTTGGAAGGGATAGAAAATATATCATTCTCTCAGAATGTGTAACTTTTTGATTCTAAGAACCATCTTTTAAGAAAGTTTGCAGACACTTGCCTAGCCCAAAAGTAAAATAATAATTCTTTGTCTGACTTATCTTTGTCATTATTATAAGTAAAAGTGAATAGACTGATCCTCTGTTGTGGTCCTGCGTTCTGATGACTGAAGTAGATGAAGAAAAAGGGACAATGGCTGAGTAGATACTTGTTGTGTACGTGTACCACATTCTATATTAATCCATTCATAAAATGATGTGCACTTGGGTTGATTCCACATCTTTACAATGGTGAATTGTGTTGCAATAAACATTCAAATGAAAATGTCTTTTGGGCTCGGTGCCTATAGCTCAACCGGCTAAGGTGCCAGCCACGTACATCTAAGGTGGCGGGTTCGAATCCCCAGCCTGGACCCGCCAAACAACAATAACGGCTGCAACCAAAAAATAGCTGGGCGTTGTGGCAGGCGCCTGTGGTCCCAGCTACTTGGGAGGCAGAGGCAAGAGACTCGCTTGAGCCCAGGAGTTGAAGGTTGCTGTGAGCTGTAATGCCACGGCACTCTACCCAGGGGGATAGCTTGAGGCTCTGTCTCAAAAAAAAAAAAAAAAAAAAAAGCTCTGAGAATATCTGTAAAAAGAACACTGTCTAACTTTCTTAAGCTCAGATTTATTTGAATACCAAATAATTCAAATAACATATAACATTCTCATGTCCTTGGAAATGCCAGAATACAGTATTCCATTTGCTAGGCCACAAAGGTGAAAAGGTTCAGGAGATTTAGGTGTTAACTTTCTTAAGCTCAGATTTATTTGAATACAGAATACGTCAAATAACATATAATAACATCCTCAAGTCCTTAGAATGCCAGAATATAATAATGCATTTGATAAGCCACAAAGGCAAAGAGGTTTAGGAGACTTAGGTGTACAGCAAAAAAAGGAAGACGGGCAGGTGGAGGCAGATTAACAATTAGCTTCATACACATAAATCATATTAAGATGTTGAAGACACAGAAGAAATAGATTAATTTTGAGCAAGGAAGTCATCCAATTTGATTTGTAGAGGTCCTACTGCAATAATTGATCACCACTGTGAGGTTAGAAGTAAAACACCCCTTCTAGTCATTGCTTTTCTGTATCTATACAAGATTGCACACACTTGGGCTCCTGAGTTGGTTTTGCACAAGGCAACTGGTATCACGTGAGAGTGAGGACTACGTTTGACCTTTTCATCCTAGTACCTAGCACCATACCTAGTACATAATAGATACTTAGTAACTATTTTCTGGATATTAGAAATGGGTAGTTTGTAGGTCAAAGCGGGCAGTTAAGAGCCTAATAAACCCCCATAAATGAAGTATATTTACATAACCCTGGAGCACACAGACTACATTTGCTCTGCAGGAACTCCATGCATCAGTCAGCCCAGAGCAATGACTAACTGCTGCAATAAGGAGTTACATGCACCCCAAAACTAGCAGGGCAGACTGAGGTGAGGCCAAGAGCACATACAATCAGCCAGGTATAAGAGAGAAAGTATACACTTCTAGTTGCAAACTGGTAAAAATCTAGTTATGTGAATAGAGTCATCCATACCTGTACCATCTCATTCCAAAAAGATTATATAAGCATCTTACCTACAACACAGTCAGTAAAAAGAAAAAAATAAATTGAAACAAAAATTTATGACAAGATTAAAAAGAGCAAAAACTAAAACTAATGTAGGTCTTAAAATGTCTATACTGTTGTTTTATTTGAAAAAAGAAAAAAAAAACAAAAACTTTTTTTGAGACACAGCCACACTCTGTCACCCTGGGGAGAGTATCATGGTGTTGTCATAGCTCACAGCAACATTAAACTCTTGGGTTCAAGTGATCCTCATGCCTCAGCTACCCAACTAGGTGGAACTACAGGAACCTACCATAACACCCAGCCAATTTCTCTATTTTTAGTAGAGACGGGGTCCCACTTAGCTCAGACTGGTCTTAAACTCCTTAGTTGAGGCAATCCTCCCAACTCGTCCTCCCAGAGTGCCAAGACCACAGGCATGAACTACTATGCCTGGCCCTATTTGCATTGTTTATATGATTCCCAATTTCTTGGCAGCTGAAGTAAAACCCACAAACATCGTCAGTTATACAGATCTCACTGTAGCAAAAATTCCTACAGGATCTAAAGCAAGGCTTTTATTTTTTTCAAAAAAGAAAATCTCACATGGGGTTCCATATGGTTACTATACAGACATAGGATTCAAGAAGATATATTCTGAGCCACATCCACAGTGTTAGAGATGAAACAAAATTTCTTATATGTGCACAATAAAACCATGATCCAAAGAAACAACTTTATAATATCTTTAAAATTGAGGGTATGAAATTTCTATTTCTAACCTTAAGACTCCGAACTTCAAAAAAATTTAAACCCGGAGTATCCAACTGTTTTTTTTCCTCTGCTGCACACTGGAACAATAAGAGTTGTCTTGGGCCACACATTAAATACACAAACACTAAAGAAAACTGATTAGCAGGGAAAAAAGGTCCATGCATACTTTTCATGGTATCTGACACCACAGATCAGCAAAAAAAATCCTCACAAAGTCAGCACTGGCTTCTGGCTGCAGGTAGGACACTCCTGTAATTTAAACATTCAATTCACAAATTTAAATCAATAATAATAATTATAAATAATTCCTAGGGCGGCGTCTGTGGCTCAGTCAGTAGGGCGCAGGCCCCATATGCCAAGGGTGGGGGGCTCAAACCCAGCCCCAACCAAACTGCAACAAAAAAATAGCCAGGTGTTGTGGCAGGCGCCTGTAGTCCCAGCTACTCAGGAGGCTGAGGCAAGAGAATCGCCTAAGCCCAGGAGTTGGAGGTTGCTGTGAGCTATATGACACCATGGCACTCTACTGAGGGCAACAAAGTGAGACTCTGTCTCTACAAAAAAAGAAAAAAAAAATATATATATATATATACACACACACACACACATATACACACACAAATAATTCCTACAACACGGAGAGAAATATGTTTTACCTTTACACCCTGGGTCTGAAGATTCTTTAGAACGTGCCTGGTCTTGAGCACTTCCTATAGGATTAGAACATGGGCTAGATGAGGCATGTTCAACTCCTGACAAGAGAAAAATAAATGCAAAGTTTAAATAAAAATTTAAATAAAGCTAAAGTTATATGATTTTAATTTTACCTAAAATGTATCCCTTTTGAATATTTATGGCTTTGTTTCTATTTCCCCTTACCTAAATTAAGACAGAAATCCATGTTATGTATTTACCTCCACATTTTAGATCCCCCTGCTCTTCCTTGGCATTTTTCCACTGAACCCAGTTCTTCCAGGCATTTACCCCATACATGTATTTCAGTGTCATACCAGACACTGAGCACCCTTGAAAAGCTCCTTGAATTAGACTCCTGGGCTCCACAGCCACTATAGACTTCTTCCGTCCCTGTAAGAATTCCAAAAATTTATAAATATAAAATTTAGTCTTAGATCTTTAAGAAAGAGGATTCTTAAAGCTGGAAAGGACATACATTTATGGAATAGGCAATTTAATTCTACTTCCTAAAGATTCAAAGTTCTCAGAGCTAGAAAGGGCTTTAGAGAATAGATCCAATCCACATGAAGAGGAAAGAAAAACAAAAGTTTAAATACAGAAGATTGTAGTAATCAGAGGTCAGTAAGGCCTGCACTTTCCTAGGCTCAGGATAGCTGCCCCCCGCCTGCATGGCCAGTCTATTCACCAGCAGATGCCCAATCCCACCCCCACCTTGTCTGGGGTTGTGGCATTTGCCAGCAGGGCACAGTGGTGCATTGTTGGGGTCTTGGGGTAGGGTGGGGCACAGTGTCAAGGCTGGCAGAGGTGAAGTGTCTGCACACAACCATGGCTATTGAGGGATTACAAACATTTGAGTATTTACAGTGTTCCAGATACTACATCCATCTAATGAAGTAGGGAGAACTTGTTATTACCACTAAGGTCTTTTTAATGGTGCATATGAATAGATCATATTCTGGGCTATAACAAGCCTCAACAAATTCTTTAGCTACAGAGGAATTAAATAAGAAACCAATGGTGAAAGTATATCTACAACATTCCTCCAAAAAAATAAACAACTCTATGGGTGAAAGAAGAAACCACAAATGCAATCAGAAAATACTTTGAACTTTGAAAATGAAGACAAAAATATACTAACATTTCTGTGATGGAACTAAAGTAGTACTTACTCAGGAATATTTATAGTATTAAAATGCTACAACAGGAACATTTTTTAAAAAAATCTAAAATCTAGTCTGGGCCAATAAATTTCATAATTTAAGATGAACAAATTTCCTGAAAGACTTAAACTATGGCCAGGCATAGTGGCTCACACCTGTAATTCTAGAACCTTTGGGAGGCTGAGGTGGGCAGATTGCTTGAGCTCAAGAGTTCTAGACCAGCCTGAGCAAGAGCAAGACCCCATCTCTACAAAAAATAAAAAAATTAGCTGGTAGGCAGTGCCTATGGCTCAGTGGGTAGGGTGCCAGCCCCATATACCAAAGGTGGTGGGTTCAAACCCGGCCCCCGCCAAACTGCAACAAAAAAATAGCTGGTTATTGTGGTGGGTGCCTGAGGTAAGAGAATCACCTAAGCCCAGGAACTGGAGGTTGCTGTGAGCTGTGTGACACCATGGCACTCTACCAAGGGCAATAGAGCAGTAAGACCCTGTCTCTACAAAAAAAAAAAATAATAATAATAAATAAAAAATTAGCAGGGCATTGTGGCTGGTGCCTGCAGTCCTAGCTACTCAAGAGGTTGAGACAAGTAGATCACTTGAGCTCAGAAGTTTGAGGGTGCTGTGAACTATGAGGTCATGGTACTCTACTGAGGGCAAAAGGGAGACTCTTGTCTCAGATAGATAGATAAATAAACAGATACAAAAACAAAAAATAAATAAAAATTTCAGAAAATAGAAAAGGAAAATACTAACTCATTTTATGATGTCATCAATGCCCTGATAACAAACCAGATAAAGTCATTACAATAAAAATAGAGATCAATAGCCCTTTTTTTGGGGGGGGGGGAGACAGAGCCTCACGCTGTCCCCCTGGGTAGAGTGCTGTGACATCTTAGCTCACAACAACCTCCAACTCCTGGGCTCAAGTGAGTCTCCTGCCTCCGCCTCCCAAGTACCTGGGACTACAGGCGCCTGCCACAACACCGGCTATTTTTTGGTTGTAGCCGTCATTATTGTTTGGCAGGCCCAGGTAGGATTTGAACCCGCCACCTTAGGTGTATGTGGCTAGCGCCTTAGCCACTTGAACCACAGGCCTAGCCTAGTTGTCTTAAACAGACACTTAAAATCTTAAAACATTAGCAAACGGAATCCAGCAATATAAAAAAATTAATGAATCATTAAAAAGTAAGGTTATCTGGCTCGGCGCCTATAGCTCAACCGGCTAAGGCACCAGCCACGTACACCTAAGGTGGCGGGTTCGAATCCCCAGCCCAGACACGCCAAACAACAATGACGGCTGCAACCAAAAAATAGCCGGGCATTGTAGCGGGCGCCTGTGGTCCCAGCTACTTGGGAGGTGGAGGCAAGAGACTCACTTGAGCCCAGGAGTTGGAGGTTGCTGTGAGCTATAATGTCACAGCTCTCTACTCAGGGGGACAGCTTGAGGCTCTGTCTCAAAAAAAAAAAAAAAAAAAAAAAAAAAAGTAAGGTTATCTCAGGAATGTAAAATTAAGTTAATCGTTTGAAAATCATCAAAAGGTTTCCTTATTTTTAACAGACTTAAAAAAGGAAAGTCAGACAATCATCTCAATAATGCAAGAAATCCTCCTGACAAAGTTCAATACCTGATCATGATAAAAAAGACTTTCAACAAATTAGAAGAACATCCTCAACCATTGACAGAGGTCATCTATAAGAAACCTGTAGTAGCATCCAATGCTGCAAGACTATACCTTTTTTCCTTAAGAGTTGGAACAAAAAATCTATTTTCACTATTAATAGTCAACATAGTACTGAAGATCTTTGCTAGTTTAATAAAGCAAGAAAAATTTAAAGAAAGAAATTATATTTAGATTAGAGTGGAAAAGGTAGAACCATCTGCTTTTATAGGTATGATTTTCTTAGTAGAAAATCCAAAATATTTCAGTTGAACAAAGTGATAACACATAAAGTATCACCTGTATTTCTATATACTAATGAGGAACACCAAAAAATGAAATTAGAATACTATTTACAATAGCATCACAATATTTTAAATACTTATGAAATAAATTTAATAGAATATAAGAAGACTGATAAAATGAACCACATAAAACACTACTGAGAGAAGTTGAAGATGACCTATATAATGGGAGAACACAGCATGTTTATGTATTAGATGTCTCAAAACTGCTAATATGACAATTCTCAAATCTATGGACTCAAGACGCCCCCAATCAAAATTCCAGAAGTCTTTCTTGCAGAAACTAACATGTTGATTCTAAAATTTATATGGACAAACAAATGACAATTTAGAAAAAGGGGAACAAGGCTGGAGGATTTACCTTTCTAATTTCAAGGCTCTTGTACAGTCATAGTAATTAAGACACTTGATACTAGTGTGAAAGTAGACATAAATCAATGGAACACAATGGAAAGTTTCTCAAATACACCCACAGTATATGGTTGATTATCACCAAAGTTGCAAATGTTATTCAGTGGAGAAAGGATAGTCTTGTCCAAGAATGATGCTAGAATAACTGGATATCCATATGTAAAAAAGTAAATCTTAACCCTTGCTTCAATCCATACATAAAAATTACCTAAAAATAGATCATGAAGATAAAGCTAGAAGTATAAAACTTATAGAAGAAAATGTAAGACACTAGCTTAGGTACTATGAGTTAGACAAAGTTTTTAGACAATATGTTAAAAGGCAAGATCCATAAACTATAACAAAAGTTAATAAACTTTCTCAAAATTAAAATCTATTCATCATTTAAATAAAAACAGGATGTAACAAAATATTCTTTATTTTTTAAAGTAACTCTATTGAGTTATACATTTAACAATTTACAAGTTCTATGTGTATGATGTAATACTTTGGTAAACATATTTGCTCTTATCAAATAGAAATTATATCCATAATAAAGAATACTAGGCTGCATGCAGTGGCTCACACTTGTAATGTCAGCACTCTGAGAGGCCGAGGCAAGTAGATTGCTTAAGCTCATGAGTTCACGATCAGCCTAAGAAGAGCAAAACCCTGCCACTACTAAAGAAAAATAGAAAAACTACCCAGGTATGGGTGTATGTAGTCCCAGCTACTTGGGAGGTTTAGGCAAGTGGAATGCTTGAGCCCAAGAGTTTGAGGTTGCTGTGAGTACGACGACATGGCACTCTACCCAGGGCAACAGAGAGAAAATGGGTCTCAAAAAAAAAGAAAGAAAAGAAAACTCACAACTCGGTAAGATGGAAACCAACCCAATAAAAAAATTAAAAAATACAATAGATTTGAATAAACACTTAATCAAAGAAAATACACAAATGACAAATATGCATAAAAAAGACGACATCAATAGTCATTGGGAAACACAATAAAAGCCTCAGTGAGACACCACTACACATTCACTACAACGGTTAAAATTAAAAATCAACAATACTAAGTGTTAGCAAAGTCATGGAAGTTACGGAACAGACAAATCTCATACACTGCTGGTAAGAATGTAAGACGATACACCTACTATAGAAAGAAAACTGGACATCAGTCTGACAGTTTTTAATGAAGTTAAAAATACACATTCTATAAAACCTATCAATTCCATTCCTAGAACTCCTTTTTTTTTTTTTTCCAGTTTTTGGCTGGGGCTGGGTTTGAACCCGCCACCTCTGGCATATGAGGCCAGCGGCCTATCCTTTGAGCCACTGGCCCCGCCCATTCCTTTCCTCAAGAGAAATGAAAAGATGTTTAATACAAAGATTTATACTAGAATGTTCATAATATTTTCAATAAATTGTATTTAAAAAAGCACCAAACTGGAAATCTAAATTTCTATCATGAGGTAAACATAAACAGCTAAAGAAACTATGGTGCATCCATACAATGAGATGCTACTCAGAAATAAAAATAAACCAACTACTGAAACATGAATCAACACAGATAAATCTCAAAAACATTTGAGAAGTGAAAAAACGTAGACACAGAAGACTACATATTATATGATTCCATTTATACAAATTTTAGAAAAGGCAAAACAGTACCATTTTGCACAATAGCTTAGTAGTTACTACTGGCCGGAGGGACTGACTACTAAAGGTCATGAGAACATTTTAGCACAATGAAATTGTTCATATTTATGGCAGTAGTTACATATACTGCATATATTTGCTAAAGTCTATCAAATTATACACTTAGAACTTATAAATAAATTTGTAAATGTAATTACAACTCAATATAGCTAACATTTTTTTAAAAGGTATTATTCTTTCAACTTTGACAAGGAAAAATCCTGTCAACATGGAAAACATCCCCAAACTTTTATACCGTACTATATAAAATAGTGAACCTCAGTACTGTAACATGTAAAAAGTTAAATTTAGCAACTTTTAGAAAGAGAAAATAAAAAAGATCACAAAAAATTTCTATAGTTTAAAAAAAAAATCTCAATTACTGACAAAAAAAAAAAAAGAAAGAAAGAAAAACACCCTGCTGAAAGAAAGGTTAATAAAAGACAAGGTTCTTGAGTTCAAGAAATAAAACTAAAAGCACAAAAACACGAGATTGCAAAATAACATTCAGCTTCCTGACTCTGGTTGTTAAAGAGTTATGTAAACAGCAGGGACTAATAAATGATCGGAGAACAATGGAAAGAAAATTCTAGGAAAATTAAGCTGCTGCTTACTCTTCGTCTGGGCTGGGGGAAACCATCTCTGTGTCGTCGTCTTGTTCGGGAACGCACCTGGATTCCCTGTCCTTTATTAAGAGGGTCAAAGGATTCTAAAATAATCAACAGAAAACACAACGTGAGGTAAATAACTCATAAGTTTACGTGAAGACTTAGAGGGGGGAGAGAAACATCAGGTAATCCTCACTATATCCATTATTTTATTTGCAATAAATCAAGAATTTCACTTATATACTTTAGCAAAACCAAGGATACAATACTTAAATGAAAATGAACCATCAAGAAAAACCAAGAACTTTTGGGTTGACTGGTTACTGTGGGAAAGGTTAAAAAAAATTTTAAACCAAATTAACCAGTTATAAGAATATAGGACTAATTGACTTGGTGCCTATAGCTCAAGTGGCTAAGGCACCAGCCACATACACCAGAGCTAGTGGGTTCGAATCCAGCCCAGGCCTGCCAAACAGCAATGACAACTACAACCAAAAAAAAAAAAAAAGCTGGGCATTATGGCGGTGTCTGTAGTCCCAGCCCAGCTATTGGGAGGTTGAGGCAAGAGAATCACTTAAGCCCAGGAGTTGGAGGTTGCTGTGAGCTGTGATGCCACAGCACTCTAACCAGGGTGACAGTCTGTGGCTCTTTCTCAAAAAAAAAGAAAGAATATAGGACTAATTAACACCTACAAAGGCAGAGACCATGTGTGTCCTAGATTATTATTTCTAACATACAAGTGCTTAAACAACGTCAATTCAGAGTTGTACCAATCTTGAAAAACAAAGGACTCTTGGCAGACAGGTACTTTGCACAAACCTGATGGAAAATCTGCTTCCAAATCCTGTTCAGTTTCCCCTTTTGAGAACTGCTTCAATTCTGAATCAGCCTCTTGCACAGTATTTGACTTTAAGGCATAATGATTCAGCTCTTCCTCCCAGCTGTGTGGAGTTGATACTGCCTCTGATTCAAGATCACCACTGTACGTACTTCCTTGGTCTGAAACATACAGGTAACAAACAAGCCTTCAAAATATGATGGTTTCTTGACAGGCTCAGACCTTCCTAAACTTCTGAATACCAAAAACTTAGAGTTCTGGGATAATTACATAGGTACATTCAAGAATGAAATAACTTACTCCTAAGTCCTCACAGAATTGAACTCCTATTCTTGATAACCACTTTAAGGCATTTTCTCAATCCTTAAAATATTAAAGATAGCTCTGATTATTCTCACAAATCAGCATACATCACAGATATTTGACACCCTTTATAAATAGCTAAAATTATCAATATTAAATCTAAGGGCACCAATACCTTATAGGTTTCTTTTACTGAGAGAGGGTAGTTATTTCTTTTTTTTTTCTTTCTTTTTCTTTTTTATTCCTGTAGTTTTGGCAGTGGGCTTGAACCCGCCACCCCTGGTATATGGGGTCGGCACCCTACTCCTTGAGCCACAAGTGCTACCTGATGGTAGTTATTTCTAAGAAACAAAATAATAGGGACGGCGCCTATGGCTCAAAGGGGTAGGGCGCCAGCTTCAAACCCAGCCCCGGCCAAAAAAAAAAGAAAAAGAAACAAAATAATATTTACAACCACAAACCTTTTTCAAATATCTTGGTGTCTAGAAAGAGTTCTTGCTCAGAAGTTTGAGATCCTAAAGAGAAAGAAAAGCACATAATAAAACAATTTATAAACAACAAACTATATCTCAAATGAAATGACTGTACTATATACATCAATCATACTATAGAGTTCTGAGTAAGCAGATTTTATATATAGAAAGAACAATTCATTAATAAAATTGGGCATTAGTGGTATTTTTTTTTTTTTTTTGAGACAGAGTCTCAAGCTGTCACCGTGGGTAGAGTGCCATGGCATCATAGCTCTTAGCAACCTTAAACTCTTTGGACTCAAGTGATTCTCTTGCCTCAGGTTTTCTATTTTTAGTAGAGAAGGGGTCTTGCTTTTGCTCAGCTGGTCTCTAACTTCTGAGCTCAAACAATCCATCCACCTCAACCTCCCAAAGTGATAGGATTACAGGCATGTGCCACCCGCCAGTTTGTTTGTTTGTTTGTTTTTTATTTTTTTTTTTTTTTTAGTGCTATGGCATCATAGCTCTTAGCAACCTTAAATTTTTTGGACTCAAGTGATCCTCTTGCCTCAGTTTTTCTATTTTTAGTAAGGACAGGATCATGCTCTTGCTCAGTCAGGTCTTTAACTCGTGAGCTCAAGCAATGAACCCACCTGGGCCTCCCAGAGTGGAGGGATTGCAGGCATGAGCCACCATGCCTGAACTCATTAGTGGTAAATTCACTTAGATCACCATAGTAGCTATACTTCTAAGGTAGGAGTATGAAAGAAATCATGGCAACAGGGATGTTTGCTTTGTTTTTAACACTCTTGTGCTTTTTTTTTTTTTTAAGAGATGAAGTCTCACTATGTTGCCCAACTGGCTTCAACTCCTGGGCTCAAGCGATCCTTCTGCCTTACCCTCCTAAGTAGCAGACACTCTTATGCTATTTGAAAAAAAAAATTTATTTTACTCTAATACAAACATATATTTATTTATTCAAAGATTGACCAATCTGCTTCAAATTGCTTTTCCCTCCAAAATATAACAATCTTTACCACTGTATTGAAAAGCCAGTAGACTCAGTACATAAGTTACATGAGCACTTGGCACATGGAACTAAACAGAACACAGTTTTATCGATTATAAAACAGTTTAAACATAAGAACCTCAAGGATTCAAAATATTTTTAAAAACCGCAAAATTATTTATTCAGAAAAACTGCTTCTTTTCCCTAAAATCAAAGCCAGACACTCAGTTGCAATTCTTCTCTTTCTCTTCTGTTTCTAATCCATTTGACTTTATCTATATAATAATTATCATGACTGTCTTGATGCCTAGTTTTGAAAGTCTTTGTCTTACTCAATTGTAGGCAGAGTCACAACATTTGTACAAAAGAAGCCCTTGATAATTGTTAAATATTGATATGAATGGAGAAGCCAACTTAAAATAAGAATTATCATCAGAAATTGTTTGAAGTGTCACACTAAATTTAGCATCAGAGGTTAGAAAATGGCCAGGTACGGTGGCTCACACCTGTAATCCCAGCACTCTCGAAGGCAGATGCAGGTGGATCACCTGAGCTCACAAGTTCAAGACCAGCCTGCACAAGAGCAAGATCCCATCTCTAAAAATAGCCAGGCATTGTAGTGGGCACCTGTAGTCTCAGCTACTCAGGAGGTTGGGGCAAGAGAATCACTTGAGCCCAAGAGTTGAGGTTGCTGTGAGCTACACTGCTATAGCACTCAACCCGAGAGTGACTGAGTGAGATTCTGTCTCCAAAAAAAAAAAAAGAAGAAGTTAGAAAAATGAAGTATAGGGCCAAAATTCTAAGACATTAAACTTTATACATAAAAAATGAGTCAGAATTATGAGATTATATATTAAAAAGCAAAATGACACAACAATCATTAAGGTAATAACAAACTTTTACCATTCATATGAAACATATGATTTTAGAAATTACTAGCAAAACAGTAAGAAAGCTCATAGTTTTTTCAAATGCTACAGAATTCAGAAAATCATCTAGTATTTATTATGAGAAATGAAAAACCCAGTGCCTACCTTTCTAAAATACATCACTGAATAAAACAAAAAAACTGTCAAAAAAAAGTACTTTCTTGGCTTAACAATAATATGTGAAAAGGCAGGTGTAAAAATTCACCTACATATTTCGACCATCTTAAATACTTTTTCTCTATCTCTTTTTGTGTCCAAAAATCAAGGAAGTGCTAATTAAGGCTTGAAGTTTTTCTAGAATATCTATTAGTAATTCTGGTTAATATCATGTGCTTTGGAGTCAGATCTGTATCCAAGTTCTGGTTCCATCACTTTCTGACTGTGTAATGAGGGCAAGTCTAATATCCTATTTTCCAAATGAGAAATCTGAAGTAAACAGTATCCCACACCCACCTCAAAGAGTTGCTATACGAGGCAATGCATAGGGTACACTCTGGACAAAGCCTAGAGTATGGTAAAGCACACATAAATGTTAACTGCTGTTATCACCATCATTCCTCACTAACAGTATAAGATTTAACTATAGGTTATTTTGAGCCAAATATTTTCCTGCCTAAGATTCTACCTACCCTCTCCCACATACTGATTGTTATATAACAATAATTCTTATGTGGGAACTATGACTTTGAATATAGGGATAAAACCAGAAAATGATCATGCAACACAGTAAGAAACCTCATTGTTTTATAAATCTTTGATTTATAAGTTATCTTTTTTCTAGAATCCTTAACAATTAAAACCTGTATTAAATACCAATACTTAGTTTATATTCATAATAAGGATAACAGCTTTCAGGTGGCGCCTATGGCTCAGTGGGTAGAGCACTGGCCCCAAATACCAAGGGTGGCAGGTTCAAACCCAGCCCCGGTCAAACTGCAATTAAAAAAAAAATAGTCAGGCATTGTGGCAGGTCCCTATAGTCCCAGCTACTTGGGAAGCTGAGACAAGAGAAACTGCCTAAGCCCAAGAGCTAGAGGTTGCTGTGAGCCATGATGTCACAGCGCTCTACTGAGGGTGACAAAGTGAGACTCTGTCTCTAAAAAGAAAAAAATAGGATAACAGCTTTCAGAAGTACCAACAAGCTTAATAAACTCCAGAAGCTTGGTATTTAAACATACTGAGGCTTTTAAAAACAACTTTTCTTGTACTTAAATTATTTGAATTATCTAAAAACGTGCATGTTCTTTTTCTTTTCTTGCATTTAAAGATTATACCAACCTCCCTGGGATAGAGTCTTCTCCTTTTCTTCATCTTCTGCAATCATTTC
Source organism: Galago senegalensis (assembly GCA_963575145.1). NCBI lineage: Eukaryota > Metazoa > Chordata > Mammalia > Primates > Galagidae > Galago > Galago senegalensis. Next base: position 28,684 of record CAUYTI010041992.1, read on the forward strand.
TGCCATCTCAAGGAGATCAGCTTCAAATGGGTGTGTGGGAAGCTTTTCCTTAATGTCTTCAATCTCAGTGACTTTATCTTCGTTATCCATTGAGGATGGAATAACCATAGGTACAGGCATCTGAAAAACCAAGGTAGAGTGAAGAATTTCATAGGCAATAGGTTTTGCCAAAAGTATTATTTGTGAGATGATTTAAGTATTAAAATAATAAACAAATTTCAGCTATAGTATTTTCACTGCTAATGATTAAAACAGTCTTGCTACTTTATTTTTATAAAACTATAGCCATTTAAAAAAAAAAATTCAGGGCAGCGCCTATAGCTCAGTGAGTAGGGTGCCAGTTCCATATATCAAGGGTGGTGGGTTCAAGCTTGGCCCCTGGCCAAACTGCAACAAAAAAATAGCCAGGTGTGGTGACGGGCACCTGTACTCCCAGCTACTCGGGAGGCTGGCTGAGGCAAGAGAATCACCTAAGCCCAAGTACTGGAGGTTGCTATGAGCTGTGACCCCACAGACCTCTACCTAGGGCGGCAAAGTGAGACTCTGTCTCTTAAAAAAAAAAAAATCAGGCTCGGCACACACAGCACAGTGGTTACAGTGCCAGCTACATACACCGAAGGTGGCGAGTTTAAACCCAGCCTGGGCCAGCTAACCAACAATGACAACTGCAACAAAAAAAATAGCCAGGCGTTGTGGTGGGCAGCTGTAGTCCCAACAACTTGGGAGGCTGAGGCAAGAGTATTGCCTCAGCGCAAGAGTTTGAGGTTGTTGTGAGTTGTGATGCCACAGCACTCTACCAAGGGCGACAGAGTAAGACTCTGTCTCAAAAAAAAATTCACTAAGTGCTTTTCTGGATACTCAACAAAATATGTCTCTGAATCCTCTAAAAGAGTAATTCCTTAATGCATTTTCATTTTGTTTTTGTGGTTTTATAGCTTTTATTTCTCACTAAACATTTTCTCACAACTGTTTCTCTTAAGAATTCAGAGCCCAGCTTGGTGCCTATGGCTCAAGTGGCTAAGGCGCCAGCTACATACACCTAAGCTAGCGGGTTCAAATCCAGCCCGGGGCCGCCAAACAACAATGATGGCTGCAACGGAAAAAAAAAAAAAAGCTGGGTGTTGTGGTGGGCGCCTATAGTCTCAGCTACTTGGGAGGCAGAGGCAGGAAAATTGCTTGAGCCCAGGAGTTGGAGGTTACCTTAAGCTATGATGCCACGATACACTACCGAGGGCAACAGCTTGAGGCTGTCTCAAAAAAAAAAAAAAAAAAGAATTTAGAGCTGCAAAACATAAATAAATGTTTAAAAAAAATCCATTTTTCTTTTTAAAAAAGTGAGAATAATGTAAATCACAGTATTATTTTTTTCACCCTTGCTAAAATCCAGGATTCTAATATGCACCATTTCTGATCTTTTTCTAAGTGCTCTTATTGTATATGAAACCTGTTTTAAAAAGCTGTATCATAATCTTCTCTGAGAAAGCAAGGGACAGACAATAGTTTTATATAAAATCCACCAGTAAGTAACAATGTTCTTATGAAAACAGTCAACCAGAATCATGAATATTTCACTAGCAAGTGAGAAGTTTCTTTACAGAGCTGTAAAACTTTAATGGGGGAAAAATACATGCTAAATTAGCCTTAATCACTAAATGAGTACTCACTGGAACTGGAATTCCGAATGGAACTGGAGCATACTGAGTATAAAGATGAAGGGGTATGGGCACAAACACTGGTACGGGAACTGGCACCACAATAATTTGGGGCTGACTTGGAGTGTCTTCTAATTAAAAACAAAATCACAAGAAAATAAAAAGGGTTAGAAACATTTTAATAAAATTCCAAACACAAAAAAAGTTTATGGAAATTTATGGTTTAAATTAAGTATAAGTTCTTACAAAGGGGAAATAACTAATATAGCAAAAAAGAGGCCTGAGTATACCTCTGTCAAAAAATTGGGCAATATAATAAAAATCAGTAATGTGAGGATTATATAAATGTAGGACATAAAAATTATTTTCAGGATATAATTTAGATGAATGATGAGAAAGAATTGAAACAGTGATCTTAGGAGAGGTATGGAAAACCGCTAAAATAAGTAAGTAGGACACGCTACAGAAGAAAATGAATAGATAGAAGGGCCATTTTCAGGAGGCTATAATGTCCATTTTAAAAGCATCTGTAGCAGATGGTAGGGAGCTACTACAGATTTGTTAGCACAAAAGTAAGGTGATGAAAATAGCATCAAAAAAGGTTAATTTGGCTATTTTAGCTAGGAATAAAAAACTTATCAACTATTAAAGAAGGAAGCGATTATAATATGTAGGGCTAAGATGATAAGGGTCTATTCCAGGTAATGATGTAGGTTATACCTACAAAAAAGAAATAGACCTAGTAGATGTTCTCAGTATTTAAAAGACAGAGTATGGGGGGCAAAGACATGGGAGAAAATGAGAAGATGAAGGAGTCATTCTATTATTTAACAAATGCAGATGGTCCCTTAGTTCAACTTAACAACTGCTCAGTTTTCATGGTGTGGAAGTGACATGCATTCAGTATAAACTGTACAGTATTCAATAAATTACATGAGATATTCAACATTGTATTATAAAACAGGATTTGTGTTGGATTACTCTGCCCAGCTACAGGCTCATGTAAATGTTCTGAGCATATATAAAATAGACTAAGCTACTAAGCTACAATGTTTGTTAGATTAGGTATATTAAATGAATTCTCTTCTTACGGTATTTTCAAACTATGATAGAAAGGAACTATATGCCAAAAAATATGTTAGGTGACTATAAAATCATTTATGTAGAAGAAAGGTAATACTAGTGACCAATAAGAGAAAAGATGACAATTTGGGGAAATTTCCCAGGGTTAGAGGGGGGAGAAATAACATGGGATAAATTTCACTAAAGTACAGTGGATATTAAAAAAAAGTTACTCAGTTAGAGATGTCTGATAACCAAACTACGTAATAATAAATAAATTACCACTGACATAACAAAAAGAAAAAATACAAGTTATTTATAGTCTTGCTATTTCTACGTGGTCCATGGACCAGCAGCATTAACTTCACCTGGGAGATCACAACAAATATAACATCTCAGGCCCCACTGAATACTTAACAAAATTCCTACTCATGTGCATATTAGTGTTTGAGAAGCACTGAACTACAGCATAACACTTAAGATCTAGAAATGAAGGATTTCTTTCTAGTTTAAAAATTTCAGGGCTTTTGGATGCCAGCAGGAGAGGGCTACACAGACCCATTCCTTACTGAAATAGGCAAAGTGGGTGAAAACTATTAAAAAAAAGCTATTTAAATTCTTGGGAAATTACCCTAAAGGCAATCAGTAAATAAAAAAAATTATTCAAGAAACTCTATTAAAATTTGGTAATAATAGTGAATCTGTGACATTTCAGCTACCACCTGCTCCATCCGCCCAGTTCAGCTCAACCTGACAGAAGCTCCACTTTGGGTATCTGGTCAGGAAGCACAGGCTTCTTTCCCCCTTAGCTCCCAATCAAGGCTAACCATATCCCACCAAGAGGGCAGCAGACCAGCAGCATTGTTCATCCTGTCCAACTCAAAGTTGAAAGGTAAATTCCTGGTAAGCATGCACAAGAGGGAACTCACCTCCACCCAGCTCCACTGACTCTACCCTAGAACAGCAGGCAGGCCAAGAATCCTGCGCTCCTGATCACCTTTATACCAGAGCTCACTGTTCACTTGGCAGGCACAAGTTTCAAGACAGGAGAGGCAAGCTTAGAGGACCAGACTGGGAGACTTAGACTACCACTCTGCCTAATATCCAGAGAAGTAGCTCAGAGATTCTGCCTAAGAGGCAATTCATAAGGGAAAAAACCTCTGAAAGCTCTCCTCAAAGTAAGTGACTTTATTTGAAATAGAGTGTAGAGTAGTTCAAACCTTAAGGGAGCTCAGGATAACAACAGAACCTCTTAAGAGGCTATCTATATAATTAGAAACCTTAGGCTTACTCCATAATATTACCCTGTCATTAATAAGAAAATTAAATGAAGTGTTCACAGTATAGTATTATCAATTTACTTCCTTCTCTTTGACCTAAAGTGTTTTAAGTCTCAGATGGGGAAAATACCTAACTCACAGGGATGTCATGAGTACTAATTTGGGTAACATACAAGCAACCAAATACATCACCTGGGAAATAGTGGATACTCAATGTAAACAGATCTTACATTCCTTTCCATTAAAAAAGAAAAAATAAAGAAAGATCAAGGAACATACCTGTCTGGCATTCTTTGTTTTGGTTATGTGGTTTGCAAGAAGTGGCTTTAGTCTGTGTGATAGGTTTACATAATAAAGCTTTGTTCTTCAAAAGCCTTGGAGGTTGGGAAGGTGGCAGTTTCAGGGCATCTGTTTGTGTACTTGCCTAGTAAAAAAAAAAAAAAAGAAATTCAGAAATCAAAGAGATTTTTTAAATCCTATTACAAGAAATATAATTTTAAAATAGGCTCAGTGCCTGTAGCTTAGCAGCTAGGGCGCCAGCCACATATACCAGAGCTGATAGGTTTGAACCCAGCCCAGGCCTGTCAAACAACAATGACAACTACAACCAAAAAATAGCCGGGCATTGTGGCAGGCACCTGTAAGTCCAGCTACTTGGGAGGCTGAAGCAAGAGAATTGCTTAAGCCTAAGAGTTTGAGGTTGCTGTGAGCTATGATGCCATTGCACTCTACTGAGGGTGACACACAGTGAGACACATAGTGAGAAATAAAAAAAATTTTTTTAAATAAAAATCATGGCTCAGTGCCTGTGGCTCAAGTGATTAATGCGCCAGCCACATACACCTAAGGTGGAGGGTTCGAATCCAGCCCGAGCCCGCCAAAACAACAATGACAGCTGCAACCAAAACATAGCCAGGTGTTATGGCAGGCACCTGTGCTCCCAGCTACTTGGGAGGCTGAGGCAGGAGACTCCCTTGAGCCCAGGAGTTGGAGGTTGCTGTGAGCTGTGATGCCATGGCACTCTACCCAGAGGAATAGCTTAAGCCTCAGTCTCAAAAAAAGAAAAAAAAATAATAATAATAAATAGTAAAATAAAAATTATCTTGGGTGGCGCCTGTGGCTCAAGGAGTGGGGCGCCAGCCCCATATACTGGAGGTGGCAGGTTCAGACCCAGACCCTGCCAAAAAATAAATAAATAAAAAAAAAAAAATAAGAATCATCTTGGAATTACATGGAAGACATAGTATATATTCAACTAAACATGTGAGAATACTGTATTCCTGAAATAGTTATAGTACTAGAATATTTTAATAACTACATACTACTCTGAATGCATCTAATTACTATTTCTGTTTACCAAGAAAAATGCTATTTCTATTGTGACATCTTGTTGCTTGAAAACAATGTTGGCTGAGTTTAAAATGAGAACTCTTGGCCAGGTATGATAGTGGCTCACCCCTGTAATTCTAGCACTTTGGGAAGCGGAGATGGGAGGATAGCTTGAGGCCAGAAGTTTGAGGGTGCAGTGAGCGTGATGGTGTCACTGTACTCTAGCCCAAGACACAGAGGCAGACCCACCCCTCCAAAAAATTAATAAATGAAACAAAATTAAAACTCTTACTTCTTGAAAGTCTTAGAAAACTTAGTTTCAAAGTAACTAGGAGTAACAGAATCACTTATGACCATTTAAGTAATAAGTAACTTGAAAAAGGACACTAAAATTATCCTAGATATCAGGAAATAATTAAAAATACCATTGCTCCCATCGTAAGTTTTTCTCATTATTTATTTTCTTCTTTCAAGAGATAAAATGGAAAATATTAATGAGTTTTTTTAAAAGGAGTTTTTTTTACTGTATAATCTATACTGGGCAGGGACATAAGCTGCATTTTATAAGTATTTCATTTGTAATCTAAGTATATTATAAAACACCCCCAAAAGGCCTTTATGTCCAAATTCTGTATAATTTTCTTTAATTCTGTACAATTCTTAAAAAAACCTTCAGTAAGTACATAAAGAGCTCAAACATTCAACAAAATTAAGTACATAAAAGATCTACTTAAATAACCAGAAAACAAAGATTCCTAAACAAAGATTAAATGAGTTCATGACATTTTATATAGTAAAGAATAAGGGCAGGCAAATTAGCTCAGACATATTAATACTGCATAAAAATGAAAAGTTAATACAGTGATAATACCGATAAAAATAATAAAACTTACATCCCCAATGATTTTCGCTGTTACTGTTGGAACTGCACCTTGATATAAATTAAAACAATATATTTAGGATCTCTTACAATTATTTAACATTAGCACTAAAAGTTGATAATCAGTCCACAAACACAAAGCCTCATGCTAAGAATAAGCATCATCTTAATTTAATTCAATGAAAGATACTAGTAATATTAAAGTATGAGAAAAATGGATACGGAACTTGTGAAAACACTATTCAATGCTATCGCGGCCCGCAGTGCATCACCAGTCCTACAGATGAATGCGTCAAACAGGCTCAGTGACTGTAGCTCAGTGGTTAGGGTGCTGGCCACATACACTGAGGCTGGCAGGTTCAAACCCAGCCCAGGCCTGCTAAAACAACAATGACAACTGCAACAACAACAACAAAATAGCCCAGTGCTGGGGCAGGCACCTACAGTCCCAGCTACTTTGGAGGCTGAGGCAAGAGAATTGCTTAAGCCCAAGAGTTTGAGGTTGCTGTGAGCTGAGATGCCACAACACTCTACTGAGGGCCAGAGCAACATAGTGAGATTCTGTCTCAAAACAAAACACCAAGGGCAAGGGCGACATAGTGAGACTCTGTCTCAAAACAAAACAAAACAAAACAAGAAGATGTATCAAACATAAGAAAACAGTCACTGATGGAAAAAAGTTAGAGAACTATTGTATCCACCTCAAAAAGGCTAGAAAAATGCTTTCAAATCAAGCCATACCTTGTAAGACACTGTTAGAATTCACTGTGGGCTGAGCAGCAGGAGCACTTGCCAATGATACTACATTAGCTATAACTGGAGTCGAATCTTTTCTCAGAGTTGGGGGCCCTGCTGAAGCAGCCTGAGCCATGGAAACATTTGCTGGTTAAAATAAATAAAAATAAGGAAAACTCATGTAATTTATATGAGAAACCAACATCTCAAGGAAGTTAAACAATGCTTTCAGGTTTGAATAATTTCTGCTAAAGTAAAAAGCTGCTTCAGAATTAACTGAGTTTTGGTTTTCTATTTTTTAATTAGTGCAACTTGAAAGTCTTCATTATCTTTGTGTAAAAATGCAACAGACAGTCCCACTTAATAATCAACACAAAAATCCCCAAAGGTACAATCTCACTGATGAATGTGAGGTAGATTTAATGGATATTTAAGCCAAATGTGTTCCTCAAGTCATGCCTTCACATAGAAAAAATTTTTTAAAGTTTCTAGAGTAGGCTCGTGTAGACCTTGCTTCTATTTATAAACAAAACTATACTTAAACTTTTCTAGCTTTTGGGATACTACTCATTTTGTCTTTAAACCATAAAGTTTTTGAGATTAAATGGCCTAACTATGCAGATGGTGTATTTAAAAGGCTATATGATTTAGACTTTATGCCTTTTCTTATTACAGGTAGTCTTGAAGCTTTTTAATAAGTAAACCAATTATACCCAATTACAAAACATTAACTATTATCCTTTGCCATAAAAGTTCTTACAGAGTTTATCTAATTCAATATGCTCAACAGAAACCTAAATTCTCATTTTTACACAGCTTTAGTATTACACATTCAATAAAAAAGAATCTAAATCTTAATGCCATTTAACAAAAGGAAATGAATGTTTTATAAAAATAATGACAACCATTTACAGTTCCCAAGCTATACAACAGTAGTTAGTTCCTGGCATTCATCAAAGATTCCAGTCATCACTTAAGTTTAATTTTACCTGCACTGTTTTGTGAAGGTGGGTCACATACACTTTGCTGATTACAGAACATTAAGATACAAAGTAGATTACAAAAATGTTTCATTTCCCCTCGCCACTTCAAGGACTCATTGAGTTTACCCTGTCGCTTACAACCATCACATTTGGCCATCTGAAAAGGAAAGAAAAATAGTAAAGGAGTGAGAACCAAAATATCTGCAGTCTTACAGAGGATATTAATTTAGAATTCAGGAATAAAATTAAAGGTTGACTGTCTCAAAATGGTAAGTATTTCTCTATTAGTGATTTTATATTAATTTTTAAAACCATGTAAATATGATAGAGACTCACTAAATAGCATTTAAGAAGCAAATAAGTGGGCTCGGCGCCTATAGCTCAACTGGCTAAGGCGCCAGCCACGTACACCTAAGGTGGCGGGTTCGAATCCCCAGCCCAGACCGCCAAACAACAATGACGGCTGCAACCAAAAAATAGCCGGGCGTTGTGGCGGGCGCCTGTGGTCCCAGCTACTTGGGAGGCAGAGGCAAGAGACTCGCTTGAGCCCAGGAGTTGGAGGTTGCTGTGAGCTGTAATGCC
>CAUYTI010041993.1:0-71453 GCA_963575145.1 Galago senegalensis
GAAACTCGCTTGAGCCCAGGAGTTGGAGGTTGCTGTGAGCTGTGATGCCACAGCACTCTACCCAGGGGGACAGCTTGAGGAACTGTCTCAAAAGAAAAAAAAAGAAGATACAGAAAGATTGACAGTAAAACAATCAGGAAAGATTCCAAATTCACCCAGAAGAAAATTGGAGCAGCCACAACAATATCAGACTAAGAGGACCACAAGGCAAAAAGCATGACTGTAGATAAAGCGGGATATTGTATAATAATAGAAGAGTCGATTCAACAGAAAACAGCATAAGTTTCTACATATTGGACAACAGAGCTTTAAAACATACAAAACAAAATAGTCAAATTTACGATAACTGTATTTCACATATCTCTTAGTAATTGATAGAATAAGCAACAGATAATTGTGAGGATACAGAAGATTTTAATAATATGATGACAATTTAACATAATGGATACATACACTACATCTAATAATTTTGGAATATACATTCTTCATAATACACATAGATCATTTGCTAAAAATCTAGGCCATAAAGAAAGTCTCAACAAATTTCAAAGGATGTCATCACACTGAGAAAATTCCTCGACCACTACGGCATTAACCTAAAAAGTCAATAAGAAAAAGGTAACTAGACGATCTCAAAACATTTATAAAATAAGCAATATATTTTTAAATAACCTATGGATTGAAGAAAAAATCACAATGGGAATTAGAAAATATTTGGAAATGAATGATAAAAATATGACCTGTCCTATGAGAATGACCTCAAAGGCATGGCAACAAAAGCAAAAATAGACAAATGGGATGATGTCAAATTTAAAAAGCTTCTGCAGAGCAAAGGAAATAATCAACAGCGTAAAGAGACAGTCTGGAATGGGAGGAAGTATTTTCAACCAATACATCTGATAAGGGGTTAATATACAAAATGTATTAAAACAACTCAAAAGCAAGAAAACAAAAAACCTGGTTTTAAAATGGGAAAAGCACCAGAATAGACTTTAAAAATAAAAAAGATATACAAAAGGCTAACAGACATATAAAATATATATGTATAGATTGCTAATCATTAGAGAAATGCAAATTAAAACCACAAAGAGATAGCACCTATACTTGTAGGAATAGCTTTCATCAAAAGAAAAAAAAAGAATAAGTGTTAGTGAGGATATATGGAGAAAAGGGAACCCTCATGCACTCTTGGTGAGAATGTAAATTAGCACAGACATTATGGAAAACAGTATTGAAAATAGAACCACCATATGATCCAGCAATTTCATTTCTGGGTATATATCCAAAGGAAATGAAATCAGTATGTTGAAGAGGTATCTACACTCCCGTGTTCACTGCAGCCTTATTCACAATAGCCAAGACATGGAATCGACATAAATGTCCAGCAACAGAGGAGTAGATGGAGAGAGTGTGGGGTATGTATATGATGAAATACTATTCAGCCTTACCAAAAAGAAACCCTGTCATTTACAGCAATGTAAGTGAACCTAGATGACATTACATTAAGTAAAATCAGTCAGGCACAGAAATAAAAATACTATAAGCTCTCGCTTACGTGTGAAATCTCAAGACGCCAAACTCACAGAAGCAGAAAGTAGAATGGTGGCTGCCAGGGGCTGGGGAGTAGGAAGGAGAAGGGTTGGGGAATGATGAGATCTTGGTCAAAAGGTACAAATTTTCAGTTAAATTGGAAGAATAAGTTCTGGAGCTCTATTGTACCACACGGTGACGAGAGTAAAAACATTTTAAATATGGCACATGACCTGTACTATGTAGCTAATGCAGTGCTTAGAGGAAAATATGGACCTTTCAATAGCTCTTTTAGAAAGAAAGGAAAATTAAATACCAAAGATAGTAAGCTTCCATCTCTAGAGAGGAGGTGGGGGAGGTGGGAACCCAATAAATTAAACTTAGGAGAAAATAAAGACAAGAGTAGAAATCAATAAATAGAAAGCAAAAATATACCAGGGAAAATTAACAAAGACAAAAAATGGTTCTTTGAAAACAAATGTGAAAATCATTAAACCTTGAGAAAGATCAATCAAATCAAAAGGAAAAAATGTGAATTTTTAAGATTATATGTAGAAAAAGGGATGTTACGACATATGCCACCGACATTAGCAAGATGACAAACAGGTAATCAATAAACTTGACTTTACATGAGATAGACACCTTGATAACCTTGCCTTGATAACCACAACTTACCAAAAAGTGACTAAAAAGTAAATGAAAAGTCTTGTATTATTCTTTTTTATTATTCTTTTAATTGATGAGATTGTTGTACATATCTATGTTGTAAAACATAATGTTTTGAAATAGATTTACATAATGAAATGGATAATTGACCTAAATAACATATGCATAACCTCATACACTTTCCACTTTTTGGTAAGAACACTTAAAACTCTACTTTGTCAATGATTTTCAAGGGTGTAACATACTATTCTTAGCTACAGTCACCATGGTGTATTATAGATCTCTTGAACTATTCTTTCTAACCAAAATTCTATTCTAGCTAACCAAAATTTTGTATCCAACATCTCTCCCCTACTCCTATAGAAAATCTTAATCATACATTATCCATTAAAGAAATGAAATCCACAATTAAAACAATAAAAACTCTAGGCCTGTATAGCTTTGCCAGTAAATTCTTCTAAATAGTTAAAGAAATAATAACAATCGTATGCAAAGTCTTCCTGATAATGGAAAAAGAAAACTTGCTTTCTACACCATATTACAGAGCCAGCAGAACCTTGATGCCACCTTGACACGACCATTATTACAAGAAACAAAAATTAAAGACCAATAGTTCTCATGAACCTAATACAAAAATCCCAAACAAAATATTAGCAAATTGAATCCATGCTACACAAAAGAAAGATAGTACACTCCAATCAAGTAAGGTTTATTACAAGAATACAAGCATGGTTGAGATTTGAAAATTGATAACAGCTAATAGAATAAAGGAAAGAAATCCACTTGATTATTTCAAGAGAAAAGTAAATCTGAGCCAGGCTTTAGACAAGTAACTGAACAGCATTGTGTGAATAAGAAAGGCGTTCAGCTTAAAAATAACAGAATATAATAAAACAACTTAGTAAAAGTAGCTTGAAGAGAAAGAAGCTTGTGAAGTCCAGAAGTGGGCAGTGGAAGCTGTTGCAGTGTTTAAAGATGCCATCCGGGATTCGGATTCTTTCTATCCTGCTGTTCTGCTGATTTTTAAAGAATCCTTAATAGTGCCCGGCACATTAGCAGGTATTCGATAAACATTTGTGGAATGAAAGAATCAGCGTGTTGCTCTTGACCCTAAAGATCATTATCTAGTGGCCATAAGACTAGACTTGGGTCTACGTTCCAGGCACAAAGAACAAAGCAGAAAGGAGTATGGTGCCTATATCTAGAAAGTCAGAAACCCTCAGCTTTCATCGCCTTGTATAGAACTGACTCATTTGGCCACCTGACTACAAGGGAGCGTTGAGAGTAAGTATTTTTAGCTGGGCACATTATCATTTTGAAAAAAAAACAGGAGTTCTGTTACTAAAGACAAAGAGAGAATGGATACTGGGTCCCTTTATATAGAAGACACCACAACAAAGACGGTTAAATCTGCAGTATGAGTAAGAAGAGGCACCATCTCTAAGGAGACTGAAATTTACCAAGCTGATGAGAGAAATATAAAATAACCATTATACAGGGAAGAATAAGATACTAACCATGCAAGGAATTCAAACAAAGTACTCTGGGAAATCAAAGAAGGAAAACCAACATCTAGTTAGAGAGACCCGAACTGATTCATGGAATAAAACCTTTGAGAAATTTTAAAAAATGGCTAGCATTTCAACAAGTAGCAATGGGCACATTCTATATTCTAAGGAAGAAAACGTTCTAGCTGTAAAAAATATAAGCCAAAGCAATTAGGCAATATATCTGGCATCTGAGGACCAGTACACGTGTGCTGTCATATATCAGATACTCGTAGGAGTCTACTTGGAGACAGAGCTGGAAACACACATTTGGACTATATTACAGAGGCACTGAATGCAGGGTAAAGAACTGAGACTTGATTCAATGGACAAAGAAGAATCAGTGAAGGATATGGAACAAGGAAACAAAAAGGCAGATGTGGTCCTTTGGAAAGCTTAAGGAAGTGTGCATAAAAATAGTTTGCAACAGCGAGATGGGTTTTCTGGATACTGTGATTATTTAGGGGAGAAGCCCATGTTCCAGGCATGATGAAAAACAGAAACGATAAAGGTTAGGGGGTGTCCAACCTTTTTTCTTCTTGGCTGCACATTGGAAAAAGAAGAATCATCTGGGCCATACATTAAATACATAAACACTAATGAAAGCTGACAAAAAGGGGGGAAAAAGGCCCTTGCATAATTTTTGCAATATCTGACACCCCCGATAAGCAAAACAGTCCTCACATCATCTACAAATGGCGGCCTAGGAGCCACAGGTTGGACACCCCTGGAAGAAAGAGAAAGGCTGAGTAAGAGAAACCCTGGAGAGGGAGAACCATTTGGAAAATGCAGTGGAGTTGAGTTGAGCTGGGGGCTGGTCTTGAGCATGACTGAAGGAGAACAGTGTTGTTAAGGGAGGTGAGATGAGAAGAGGACATCCAGCTGGATTTTTTCAGGCAGCCGTTATGAACATGAGTCTGCAGATGGATCTAGACAGTGGGCCCAGAGAGGCAACGACCTGTTCATCCACAGGGACATGCCAAACTTCTCCAAGGGAAGAGACCAAGGACAAAGTCATGAACAGAGCCTAGCAGATGGAAAATTTATGAGGATCCAGTGAACAAAAGAGAGAAAATAGAGGAAGGAGGAATTAGAACATCAATAAGAAGGGGGTCAGGGCCTTTGTGACACCAAAACCAGAAGAAACCAGTTTCTGTGAAGTACTTGGTTATTTTCTTGGTTCTGTGCCTCACCTGAACCTTCCTTCCCTAACAGTAGGAGGAGTGTCATTCATTCTTGTCTCTCTAATGTGCAGCCTGTCCCCAAATAACCAGTCAAATCATATGGGAGGAAAGGAGGAGGTTGGAAGGGAAAAAACGAAGTCAGGAGGGAAAAAGGAAGAAACCAGAAACAATTAAGCTACGGATTAGGAGAGAGTGTTCTCAACAGAATGTAGAATCAAATGCCAGATTACCTGTGGTTAAAGAGGTGTCTAAAACAGAATGAAGGCAATCCTTTTTCAGAAGGGCTGATGGTGAAGAGAATTGGGGCAAACATAAAAAAATTAGGGACTGTTTTTGTTTGCTTGCTTTTACTGTGTTTACTGTGATGAGAATTCATTTGAAATATTATTCTGAGTCTTTCGTTCTGGTATCAAAAGCATTCATTCAGTCAGCTTTGTCCTTGCTCAGAGGACTCTTTGGCTTTTTTCTCGTTGTTTCCTAAACTCTGAAGCCCTTGGAAGCAATTAGGGTAAGAACCCTAACTTAGAGTTTGACTAATTCAGCCAAAGAACTGGTTTCTCAAAGTAAAATGGAGGGAGCCGTATTCCCCCCAGATCGAGATTTCCAGAGGTTAAGAAGGAAGAAGAAAGATGACGCCAAGAGCAGAGAATGGGAACTCTGCTTCCCACCAGCCCCATGGAAGGAGGTGCGACCTGAGAGACAAAGGGCTGTGTGATCTCTCCGGGGATCCAGGACCTCTGGGAAGGCTCAGGTAAGAAGCCTTCACGCTAAGGCTAAGAAGCATTAAAACAGACCTCAGGGGTAACCTGTGCGGACCAACCACCAAGAGAACCAGAGTGGCCCCTCCTCATTCTCTCCCCATTCTCAATCCTTCCTCCTACATAAGGCCCATTGGGAGGAAAATGGAAACCCTAAGAACAATAGAAGTTCATTTTTTAAATCAGGTCAGCAGAATATGACTTTGAGTCAGAACCAGTTACATTGTAGAAAAGAAAGAGAGGTAAGTGGTTGGCTGAGTCAATGGCTGAGGTTCCCTGGAAGGGTTTGTAGGCAGAGAAGGAGCACCAAGCCTGCACTCAGTACGAAGCAGGAGGCACCATGCTCGCCCTCCATGTCGTGTGCAGTACCCGCTGGACACCTGGAAACGGATGGCTCTGAAAGAGAAGAGAGGTAGAAAAGATGGAAGTTAAGGGAAATTTCCTCAGATGGCCTCTATTTTTAAAAGAAGTTTGAGGCCACGTCACTGCAAGAGAGAACAGAAAATGTTTAGAATAGCAACCTTGGGAGTTGCATAAAAAGACAAACCAGAGTATACACAGGTGGGCAGCAAAGAGCACTCAGCAGCCCTCTGAGAGCAGGGAGCCTGTAACAATAGAAATCAGCGTGTGTTTATACCCTGATGCACTGATGTCCCTATGTGTTTGTGTTCTGCCTTGTTCAACAAAAGATAGAGGTTGCTTACAAGGCATACCTAAGAACAGTAAAATAAAATTAAAAAAAAATAAGAGGCAGAGAAAATACATAAGTACATTATAGAATAGAGTTCACGAGCAGGACAACCCAGGCAACACAATTCTGTTTCTCCAGCTAACAATTCTCCACCTATACAAAGGATCAGAAAATGTTAACAGCTGGGGTATTCTATGGGAACAGAGCAAAGCAAGAGGAGTGAAATCAAAGTGGGTTGGGTAGATTGAAAGAATGTGGGGGTGGGGCCAAAGCACACATTACAACAAAGAACGAGAAGCAATAGAAGAATGCACACGAGTTTGTGATCAGAGAAGGCATAGGACAGGCCGTATGTTTAGATGCCGGCCAAGGGAAGCCACTTCAGCAACCACTGTGGATTACTGACCGATGGCACAAGCCTGAAATCCAACTATTCTGAGCTGGAATACCATTTATACCCTGATGCACTGATGTACGTGTGTGTTTATATCCTGTCAGAATACACATTTGGCCCTTTAGCCAGTCAATAAATATGTATTGATCGTCAGCTATGTAATAGGCTCAGAACTGAGGACAAAATAAGACAAGGTTCTTGAGGTACTTTAACCCAGTGGGGACAACAAGGTAAGCAGATGACTGCAGTGCAAAACTGATCAGTGGTGTAGGATGCAGGTGGGCCAGGTGCTGGGGGCACTGAGCTCAGTGCGGCGCACAGCTCCTCACTCAGAGGACTCAGGGAAGACCCCCAGGGGGGACCTCTGCCCTGTGTGTGGAAGGATGAATTGGGAGCTCAGGGAGGAAACATGACGGAAAGGAAGCATGTAAAGGCCTGGGGGTATGAATGAAAGATGTATGTTTTATAAAAAAGAAGAAATTCTGTGCAGCGTAGTCCAAGTAGTGAGGGGTGAGTGGCCAACCAGGCTGAAAAAGGAGGTTGGGGAAGACTGTGAGGGGCCTTGGGTGCCACATGCAATGTGTGGGGACTGAGGAGCCCTCCAAGCTTGCATCAGAGAAGTCACGAGGTCAGTAGCGTGGAACCATACCTGGGCACAGCACAGAGTATCCCCGTGTCAGGAAAGACAGTAATCCGGGGACCCCTTAAGAGGCTAACAGAATAGTTCGTTTCCGAACAACTTGAAGTAATCATAGGGAAAGCGTACAATAGGTGCTAGAGAGATTGATGGAATTCTCAAGCGGGCAGCAGAATAGATCACCCGTTCACATCCAGGGGACTGCCACATAAACATGATCTTTCAGCAAGCTAGCTGCAATATGTACATATGACCAAAGAATGTTTATACCATATCACCCCATAATTCCATTTCTAGGAATCTACTATAAGAAAATAATCACCCTAGTAGTTTTTCAGATGTAAAAACATCCTAAGTGTACAATAATGAGAGAATTGCTAACTACAGTACTTCATACAGTAAACTACTTTATAGGCATTAAAAATTAAATTTTCAGGGTGGCGCCTGTGACTCAGTGAGTAGGGTGCTAGCCCCATATACCAAGGATGATGGGTTCGAACCCGGCCCCAGCCAAAACTGCAACAAAAATAGCCAGGTG
Source organism: Galago senegalensis (assembly GCA_963575145.1). Lineage (NCBI taxonomy): Eukaryota > Metazoa > Chordata > Mammalia > Primates > Galagidae > Galago > Galago senegalensis. The sequence goes on from CAUYTI010041993.1 coordinate 7,946, forward strand.
TTGTGGTAGGTGCCTATAGTCCCAGATACTCAGGAGGCTGAAGCAGGAGAATGGCCTAAGACCAATAGCTGGAGGTTGCTGTGAGCTGTGATGCCACAGCACTCTACTGAGGGCGAAAAAGTAAGATTCCATCTCTTTTTAAAAAAATTATATTTTCAAAGAATATGTAACAGGCCAAGTACAGTGGCTCACACCTCAAACCTAGCACTCTGGGAGACTGAGACAGGTGGATTGCTTGAGCTCAGGAGTTCAAGACCAGCCTGAGCAAGAATAAGACTCCATCTCTACTTAAAAATATATAAAAACTAGCTCAGCATCATGGCAGACACTTACCAGTTACTCAGGAGGCTGTGGGAAGAGGAACACTTGAGCCCAAGAGTTTGAGGTTGCTGTGAGCTATAACACCACAGCAATTTAACCAGGGCAATAGAGTGAGACTCTGTCTCAAAAAAAAAAAAGGATATGTCATGATAGGTGGGTGCAATGGGGCACACTTGCAGTATTAGCTACTTGAGAAGTTAAAGCAAGAGGGTGATTTGAGACCAGGAATTCATGTCCATACTGGGTAATCTTTTTGTAAGAGACTTCTCTACAGTACACATATGTAAGAATTAAAATATTAGATAAAAATCCCCCCCAAATGTCAATCGTGTTCATCTTTGTGTGGTGCGATTAAAACTTTTATTTTCTTCGCTCTACCTTTCCATGTTTTCCAGATTATATTCAGTGAACATGTATTGCTTATATAATCAGTTATTTTTAAAAATAAATGAATAATGCAAAGCAGATTCGCAAGTATAAAAAAGTACTACAAGACTCACGCAGCAGAGAGAGAGACAAGTCTGTCTTGTGACACTCAAAGATGGAGCGAGTCTCGATAATCACACCCTCGCTGACATGGGCAGTGGCAATGGCATCGTCACAGATGAAGGGCCTGCCTGTAGTCTCATTGCTGCTTCACGATCCGTATAAAGGCAGCTGAGAGGGGGAAATCTGTTTCTCCAGTGCTGCCAAAGGTACAACCAAGACACAACACGGGAGTTTCTACAAAGATATTTTTAATACCTTTACTGACATCCATTTTTGATTTTACATCTTTTGAAAAATTCTCCATACATTCAGATTCAAAACTGCCATAATACTCAAATTTTCCCTAGTGTGTAGAGTGATCATTACTTTTCATAACAATGGCACTGGAGTATTTAGATATTGTTATCCCAAAACTCTCATATGACATTCAGAGCAGTTTTTCGTCATCTAAGTCTATCAAGAATATTAGTTCTTGTATGATATAATGGACTTAATTATCTAAAATATTCAATTAGCCAGAAACTTCCCCATTCCCCCCTACAATGATAAATGAGGTCAATTTTGTCACAGATTCATCATTTCTTAATTATTTTCGCTGCTGGTTGTTAGAAGTGAGCAAACAACTCTGTTAACCCCACTTTGCAGAAATGTTACTTTTAACCTGCACCCAGGCAGCTAAATGGAGCTGGAAGAAGCAGTGATTCATCCCTGATGGCCAGTCTCCCTTTAAATCCACCCCGTTTGTGAGTTTTAACTTCAACCGTGCTCTTCGCGCCGCCAGCAATCAGTGCATTTCCCTAGTTCATTTACTATTCTGCTCTCCTAGACAACAGCTCCCTATTTTCTCCTCTCTCCTAAAACTTGCCGCACTTCCTCCCCCAGCCTCACTCTCTGCTCCTGACCTCGGTTGCTATTTCCCTGAGAAAATAGAAACAATCAGAAGAGAACTTCCACAAGTTCCCACCAACACCTCCGCCCGCCCACCAGCATCTGGGCTCAGAAACGCTGCCTTCTCTCCATTGCCAGGGATGAACTTTCCATGTTCCCACCTAAGGCTGAACTCTCTACTTGCTCGCTGGTTCCCAGTCCTTTTAAAGATTCAAGAACATTGCTGAGAAATTCCTCCCCGTTCTCTCCACTGCATCATCCCCTCGCATGCACACGTGCTGTTACTTCTCTTCTCTCGTCCCTGCTCCCCTCCAGCAACAAGTTCATGTTTCCACTCTTCTTCACAGCAATTCCCCTAACGAGTTATCTACACGCATATCTCTAAAACCTGTTCTCCCAGGCTCTCTAGAACCCTCTTTAATCAAGCTTCTGCCTCTCCCACATACCAAAGCTGCTCTCCACTGAAGGCGTCCACGTGGCTAAACGCAATGGCCAAGTCCCTCATTTGACTCCTCAGCAATGTTTAACAGCATCCTTCACTCTCTCCTTCTGGAAATACTTATTAACTTGTCTTCTGGGAAGCCACGCTCTTGCTTTTCCTACTTCCCACCCTCTAACACCAGCACCCTAGGACTTGATATTCCCTCCTATTTTTCCCAGCTGTTTCCATGACTCACTCCCTCGCCTCCTTCAGACCTTTGCGCAGATGTCACCTGCTCAGTGAGGCCTTTCCTAACCATTCTATTTAGATTGCAATCCAGTCCCTCCTCTCCAACCCCATTCATTTTCTTCTCAGCACTTACCACAACCTGCCCTATTATATATTTTGTTATCTGGCTAAGGGTGAGGCTGTGTTCACTCATGCAGCCATAGGTAACAGAAGCTAAACTTTCCACTGGGGTCCTTGTTTTTGTCCCCCACCCCACCCCACCCAGTTGCCTCTGGGTCTCCCTAGAGATTTATTACATATCTGAGATGCACAGTTTTTTCCTGTTCTTATTAGACAGGAGCCCCATCGATGTGGTGGTGAAGTATGTGGGGAGGAGCAGCCTTATATAGTCAGAGGATTCGGCCTCAGCTTTAGTGAGCCTGTGCTCCCGGCCTGAGACCTTCAGGGGCATTTATAGTTTTATTTTGCTTTGCTTTGCTTACCTTGTTTGGGTTGGGTGGGGGTTTTCCCCCTTTAGAAGAGACAGGAAAACTAGTGGAGGCTAAAGTGAGCATTCCCCTTCTCAGGTCAGTTGGTCTTTTCCTTTTTTTTTTTTTTTTTTTTTGAGACAGAGCCTCAAGCTGTCCCTCTGGGTAGAGTGCTGTGGCATCACAGCTCATAGCAACCTCTACTCCTGGGCTCAAGCAAGTCTCCTGCCTCCGCCTCCCAAGTAGCTGGGACCACTGGCGCCCGTCACGATGCCTGGCTATTGTTTTTTGGAAGCAGCCATCATTGTTGTTTGGCAGGCCCGGGCTGGATTCGAACCTGCCACCTTAGGTGTATGTGGCTGGTGCCTTAGCCATGTGAGCCACAGGCACCAAGCCCAGTTGGTCTTTTCTAAAACCCCTATCTCTGGCTCTGGTAAAATAGTTTTTCTTGAGGGCACTCTTTATTAAGAAAAACAAAATGCTCTGGGCACATTTCAAAATGGTTAATTTTCCGCTCCCCCTGCCAGAAGAACAAGGGAATTTTTTTTTTCTAATCTTCACTGTGAACCTCATAGGTCTTTTAATAGTAAAATTCATCAAAGTGTGGGGACCCCCTTTGAGACTGGGCCCATCTGAAATTTTTAACTCTCAAAATTGTCCACTCTGAACCTCCAGCAATTTGTGGTTTCCAGATTAGGTTTTCCGACCCTGATACTAGTTCCCAGGAATGTTTTTGCTGCTAGCTTTCCTCTCTGGTATGTTGTAATTCCCTGTATCTGCCTGTGTGCCTTGCCAATTTGAGGAGCAAAGTTAGCCCTATAACATCTTATCTCTGATGGATCTAAAAAAAGTTGATTAGCCAGGCATGGTGGCACCCACCTGTATTCCCAGCTACTATGGAGGCTAAGGCAAGAGGATCCCTCGTGCCCTGGAGTTTGAGGCTTCTGAGAGCTATGATGATGCCATTGCACTCTAACTCAGGCAACAGAATAAGACCCTGTCTCCAAAAATAAAAATAATTAAAATTTATTTTTTTCATTTTTCACTTGTTCAGCTTTTTTCTTGTATGGACAAGAAAGATACCTGCCAAGATCCTTACCTGCTGAACTAGAGACCAGATGTTCGCTCTAGATATTTTATTCATTTATTTCTGTTCATGATCCTTATAACCCATTAAAACACAAATTCTAGAAGAGCGGCATTTTTTTTCTGTTTTATTTGGCAGCATCACCCCCACTGCCTCAAACAGTGCCTGACACATAGTAGACACTCAGATAATATTTCTCTGAAGAAACTGAGTGAATGAATAAGCCATGTCTCAGTAGTTTCTGAGAAAACTGAACAAAGGCCTTCATGTATACCGACCCTCTCTCTGGAAACCTCTTCCCTGATCCCTACCTTCCTCTTTCAATATTCAGGGAAAACTTTCCTGACCTTTGGACTGAGGATTGTAAGCACTCATAACCCGATGACCTCTCGTACTTACTGCAACTAACTAATTATCTAATCATTGATTTAGTATGCATAGCCATCACAAGATTATAAGTTCTTTAAAGGCAAGGACTGTTTCCTCTGTTCATTTTAGCATACCCACACCTAATAGACTGACACACTTCAGTCACCTCTTCAAAGTTTCACTCCAAAGTCACTACTTCAAATTTTTCTTCATCCCCTTAACTATTATTTGTTAATCAGTTATGGATATACTCATTTTAATGGTTTTAATATTTATCCATAAATTCTTTGACAAGAATCCTTTCAAAGGTGGAATCTAATTCCCTGCCACTTGGATGTGTGTTAGATTGAGGGACTGACTTTTCACACATAGAATTGCCCTCTTTGGGCATATTGTGAGCTGCCATAATGTGAGAATACTTAAATAGGCTGAGGGGACACCCACATGACTAGTAGCCGAGACAGCCTGTGTGTGAAAGATTCGCCATTGAAGTGAATCCCCAGCTCTACTCAAACCTTTGGGTGTCTAGGCCCCTTGCTGATGATACCTTAATGGTAACCTCATAAGAGGTCCCAGCCAGAACCGCCCAGCTGCACCACTTCTAAATTCCTGGCTCATAGAATCCATGAGAGATAATATGTGACTGTGGTTGTTTTAAGGCACTGAGTTTGGGGGGACTTCGTGAAGTGGCAATAACAGAGTTATCTTGTCAAGATAAGGTGTTGCTTTATTCACACAACAAATATTTACTGAGCATCTACTATGTGATAAAAAGTCTGTTCGGTACTGGGTATAGTACAATGAACAGAGGAAATATAGGCCTTACCTTTAACAAATTTATGATTGTGGGATGGATATGAGCATATCCATAATTGTTTGACAAATGAATGGTTAAGGGGATGAGGAAAAATTTAAAGTAATGACTCAAAATCAATTTCCTCAATTTTAGAAAAGAGAATAGACAATAACTCTGCAATAGTTTATGAGGAATATAATTACAAAATAGATTAATATCTGGAGTTACATCTTTAATACCAAAGTGGTTGCAGAAGGACAGTGTTCATAAACACTTCTATACCTAAGAGTATTCTAGGGAAAGAAATACCAAATCCTGGGAGGTCAGAGTGTAATGACAAGCATAGTTCTGCAAAAAATATCATCAGCGAGCCCGGTAAACAATGAAACAATTGCAAAATCATAGCACCTTCTGTTTTTGCAGGTACGACAGCTTGTCCATTCCTTGAGGGGTCTGGAGGGGCATACAGAGTCTCCTTCCGTGACGACTCCTGTCAGCGACACATCTGACCTTAGGACTGGAGAACTGAGCTGATGAAGTACAAGGACAGAATTTGAAAAAGGCGTAAGTTACATAAAGCTTTTATACTGTACTACCATGTATACCTATTGCCAGGCAGAACTTCAGCACAAGCCAAGATGCCTAAACCCCTTTTTGTGAAGAAGAGGTTAGCGTCAGTGCATTGGCTGTCTTCCAGTTTGGGTATATAATATCTGCCTGCTAAAAAAATCTCCGTAGTTTTAATTGACTGCTGCTGTCTCCTTCCCTTCCTTTCCTGGGCCATTTTTGAGCACGGAAGAAGGGTCTGTAGACCACATAAATAATAAATAGCCCACACCACACAACATTCACATAAGAAATGGTGATGACTCATACAGGAAAAAGGTCCAGGTTTTAAAATGTATCTCTCTGTGTGCGTGTATCTATTCCTTTGCCATCTGAATTCCTACTGTGTGAAGATTTCTCATAAGTAATTTTTTTCATAAAACAAAAACGTAATCCTTCGGGTAATCAAACATTGTTATTTTGGGCTGGGCACAGTGGCTCATAAATATAGTCCTAGCACTCAAGAGGCCAAAGCAAGCAGATTGCTTGAGCTCAGCAATTCAAAACCAGCCTGAGCAAGAAAGGAGACCCCATTTCTACTGAAAATAGAAAAGCTAGCCAGGTGCAGCTGAGTAGTCCCAGCTACTCAGGAGGCTGAGGCAAGAGGATTGCTCAAGCCCCAAAATTTGAGGTTGCTGTGAGCTATGAGGCCAGGGCAACACAGTGAGACTTCTCTCAAAAAAAAAAAATTGATTCTTTTAATGTAACCACTATTAATGGAAATGTTTGTAACCATGCAATAGATTATTCTACATTTTTAAACTTAGTTTGCTAAACGTTAAACTTTTCTTGATGATTCCAAATTATCTTTATGATAATCAAAATTGTTCTGTGTTACAAGGCAACATAGTACAACAGATTATTGAATCAGAAATCAGAATGACTTCATCAACTTCTTAAGCCATCCTGATACAGTATCCTCATCTGTAAAATGGGAATATTATCTGCTTTATATTTCTCATGGTTTATGTTAAAATACTAAATGGATTTGTACATGTAAATGTAATCAATTAACTGTTGAATATAAAAATGTAAATACTAAAACAAAGGACCACGTTAGACTAAGAAGGGGTAGACGGCTACATTCAGGTATTCTCGCGTTTGTGTGTGTGCCCCCTGACTTCCCAGAGCAGGTAGATTATGTTTAAAGTTACACTAAACAGATTCTGCGTAAATGGATTGTCTTTGGGAGGAAAAAAAAGTTCACTTTTAATTTCATAGGTTTTATGACATCTATGGAGCTCTTTTATTTATTTTTAATTTTTTGGCCTATTTTTTCCTTCTGTGTTTGGCTTATTGAGTTTGTTAGATGAGAAATTTCTGAATAATTGAAGTTTTACAATCTATGTATCATTTCTTAGTATATTATTAATATATTTCCTGTGTTGATTGTCTCTGAAAATAGATATGGGTGTATAAAATATTACCAGCATAGACCATATTTTTGTCAAAGTCAGGACAGTCACTAAGATCAGTATGGTCACACACCACGGCCAAGATAGTTCAGTTTTCCAAGCACTTGGGGAAAGTAATATATTAACATATTTCTAATATTATCATCAGACTTTACAACACTGATATCTAAGAACCAAAGACTCGGCCAGCTACATTACTGTACAAGATGGATGGTATTTATAGCATTATCCCTCCAGAGTTGTATAAATCTACATGTTTCTCCTCCAGAGAAAATCTTCTACACCTTCAGAGTCTCGTCACAGAACAAAACGAACAACCATACTATAGAGGTTACAAACTCTCAATTTGGCAGTGCTTCTGAAAGTCATTTCAGGCAATGTCTAAAGCCATAGTCGATAAACACCTATGAGTGAGGACATCAGAGCAGCTAGCACTGACATCACACTGCTGAATCCAGGTCTTTTGGGAATGAGGGATAGCTATTTGTACATTCAACAAAACATCTAAGCTATGACCATGACCAGGCCGTATTTGAGACTTAGTGGTCAACTCAGATATCTCACAGGATTCTGCCTTTCTCCCACCCCAATAAATATACACCAAAAACTAGTACTCTGATTTCCATTCCTTCACCAACCATTTACTAAGCTCCTTATATGCCAGGTTTAAGTAGTGAATAAAGCAGATATGGGCTCATCTATCACTGAGCCCGAAACCCAGTGGTTGGAGGGAGAACAGGATGTATAGTAATCAAATAATTGCTCAAATTTATAGATTTCATGGTGCTATAAAAGAAAACAGTAGGCTCGGCACTGGTAGCTCAAGCAGCTAAAGCACCAGCCACATACACTGGAGCTGGCGGATTTGAATCCAACCTGGGCCTGCCAAACAACAATGACAACTATAACCAAAAAACAGTTAGGTGTTGTGGTGAGTGCCCGTAGTCCCAGCTACTTGGGAGGCTGAGGCAAGAGAATCGCTTAAGCCCAAGAGTTGGAGGTTGCTGTGAGTTGTGAGGTCACAGCACTCTACCTATGGTGACAGCTTGAGACTCTGTCTAAAAAAAAAGAAAAAGAAAACAGTAAAGTGTTTAAGAAAATATAACTAGTGCTTCAAATATTGACAGAATATGGGAGTTCTTCTGACTCCTGCCAAGAAATAATATCCAGCTCGGCACCTAGAGCTCAACTGGCTAAGGCGCCAGCCATGTACACCTAATGTGGTGGGTTCAAATCCCCAGCCCGGACCCGCCAAACAACAATGATGGCTACAACCAAAAAATAGCCAGGCATTGTGGCGGGCGCCTGTGGTCCCAGCTACTTGGGAGGTGGAGGCAAGAGACTCGCTTGAGCCCAGGAGTTGGAGGTTGCTGTGAGCTGTGACGCCACAGCACTCTACCCAGGGGGATAGCTTGAGGCTCTGTCTCAAAAAAAAAAAAAAGAAAAGAAATAATATCCAATTTGAGATTTGAATATTGGGTATAGGAAATCTAAGAGTAACAGCGGGTACCTGAATTCTACAGTAGGAAGGAATTTCCCTTCTTGCACATGCTAGCTCTCAAACTGTGTTTGCAATCTTAAAGTAGCTTAGGAAAAGAGAAGTCAGAATCAGAAGGGAGTCCATAGGTTTCCCTACCATTAAGAAATCCCAGGCCTGCATATTTGTTTATTGAGTTTCCAAGCTAGGGTTATCTTGATCAGATTTTATGTAGTTTGATCTAAAACAGTGCTTCTTAACTTTGGCTGTACATTGGAATCTCCTAGGAAGCTTAAAAAAAAAAATACTGATGCCTTGGCGCCACTCCTAGAAATTCTGATTTAATTGGCCTATGGTGTAATCTGGTCATGAGGATTTTCTAAAGCTCCCTGGATGATTTCAACATGTATATGATTTTGAGAACCACTACTTAAAATAGGGAAAATTATATCTGAATGGATCAGCAAGGAAAGTTCACGGAGCGTTAACATAATCTGTATGTTTTGCATGTCTCTGTTGGAGAGCGAAGATTAGCTGGTAAAATTGAACCTTAAATCACTACCACACCAGCCACTAAAGATGGCCTCACTAGCTCTCTCCCTCATGTGTAGATGGCTTTCTTTGGCACGCTATCTGCTTAGATGAGGCAATCCTTGCTGCCTAGGGCTTTGTGTGCTGTGCCGAGGAAAAAGATATAAGTGCAGGTTAGGAAAATATCTTTTCCCTCAGAAAATTTAAAGTCCATTTGGAAAGACAGAACTAATATCCAGAAAATAATAAAATTAATATAGTTTAAAGTATTGGCTAAAATGACTAGAGTTCAAGAGATGGGGAAAAAAGCTTCAGGGACAATTGGGTTGATCAAAAAAAAAAAAAAGAGGGTATGGGATTTAAGTGATAGGAGAATGGAAGAAAAACCCAAGGAAAGTAACAAGAACCACCATGATGGAAAAAATGACCAGAGAAGAGATCTGCCAATCACCACAACGGGAGCTGAGAACAAAAAGAATCAGCAGTCTTCCTGCTGAAGTGGCTCAACAACCAGCAGCCATTGTCATGGCTTGTTTTAATTTTTTCTTTTTTTTTTTTAATATTTGAGAATTTTTTTTTTTTTTTTTTTAGACAGAGCCTCAAGCTGTCCCCCTGGGTAGAACGCTATGGCATCACAGCTCACAGCAACTTCCAACTCCTGGGCTCAAGCAAGTCTCCTGCCTCAGCCCCCCAAGTAGCTGGGACCACAGGCGTCCGCCACAACGCCCAGCTATTTTTTGGTTGCAGCCATCATTGTTGTTTGGCGGGCCCGGGCTGGATTTGAACCCGCCACCTTGGGTGTACGTGACTGGCATCTTAGCCACTTCAGCCACAGGCACCAAGCCCATGGCTTGTTTTTCTTTGTTGAGACGTATAGTCTCACTCTGTCACACTGGGTCGAGTGATATGGCGTCACAGCTCACAATAACCTCAAACTCTTGGGCTCAAGTGATGCTCTTGCCTCAGCCTCCCAAGTAGCTGGGACTACAGTTACCCGGCACAATGCCAGCTATTTTTAAAGACAAGGTCTTGCTCTGGCTCAGTCTGGTCTCAAACCTGTAAGCTCAGGCAATCCATCTGCGTGGGCCTCCAGAGTGCTGAGATAACAGACGTGAGCCACTGCACCTGACTGCCACATCTTATTTCTCAAAGAATTCTTCTTCTTAAGCATCTCCCTTCACAGTGAAGAAGGCTAGTATCATTTTTCTATTTCCTTCTGTCAGAGAAATGACCATTGATTTGCAGGTGATTTGACATCAACACGCAGGTTTTACAATTTTAACTTTCTCATAGATCCTCCTGTCCTGGCACAGATAGCTCTATCTAGCATAGGTAGACAGAATAGTCTCTCATATTTAATCTCTCAGGTACATACCTCAGGTGAGGCACTGTGGGAGTTGGATAACATACATTGTCTCAATCTTCACAACTGTCCATGAGAGATCTACGATCCCCATTTTTCAGATGAAAACTGTGAGGCTCAGAAAAGGTAAGTGATTTGCCCAAGTTCATTCAATAAGTGGTAAAGGCCAGGTTTTCACCTTACCCCAAACAGATACTTAAGACTTCAATGATCACTGTGCAGAAGAACCACCTGTAACACTTTTTAAACTATAGAAGCTTGGACTTTGGGCTCCCCTCAGAAATACTGACAGAACCTCCAGGACGGGGCCTAGAAATACGTAATGCTTTTAAAAGCTCACAGGTGATTACGATGTGCAGCCTGGATGGAGAACAATGGTCCTATTCAGTGGCAAAGGCTGGGAAACATTTGTGTAGCTTAAATAGTGCTTCTTGTGCTTCTATGCAAGTCTGCATAAGGCTGCTCACTTTGAAATATGCACAGCATTTGTACATTTAAACCGCTGGAAACGGCCATAGTAAAGAAAACATGAGGCAGAGGATTGCTGAAGTCCAGGAGTTTTAGGCTGCAGTGAGCTATGATGACTCCACTGCAACAGAGTGAGACCCTGCCTCAAAAAGAGGAAATAAATAAAAAAGAAAGAAAGGAAGGAAAACAGTAATGATGATAACTAATAGAAGCAAGTTTGAAAAGACACTCAACCTTGGAGAAACTCAATAAATCCCAAGTTCAGGAAACTTGTAAAATTTCACCATTTCTTGACAGTGATGGCCTACGGAATCATTGCATTTTCCAGGAAGCATTAATACACAGGCTCAGCGCCTATAGCTCAAATGGCTAAGGTACCAGCCACATACGCCAGAGCCGGCAGGTTCAAATCCAGTCTGGGCCCGCCAAACGATGATGACAACTACAGCCAAAAATAGCTGGGCGTTGTGGTGGGTGCCTGTAGTCCCAGCTAATTGGGAGGCTAAGGCAAGAGAATCAATTAAGCCCAAGAGTTGGAGGTTGCTGTGAGCTGTGACACCATGGTACTCTACCCAAGGCAAAAGCTTGAGACTCTGTCTCAAAAAATAAAAACCATGATACACCAACCTTGTTTGTGGTTTGCAAATGTGCTTCTGGAGCTGAAGCCTGCTTAAGATTAACCCAGTGGTAGGCTTCAAGCTTTTCAGCATACATGTACTGCACTCACTCTTAACAATTATTTTCTTTAAGTAAGTACCCATATAGGTCACATATTCACCACTTTGACAGAAAATGTGATTTGAGGCAGACTTGGACATCATCAAATAATGATAATCTTGTTAATCTCAGTATCAGTAGGTTTGAATGTTTTTTCAACTAGCCTGTGATTATTGTAGGTCAAGGGGGTTAGGTAATCATGATGGGCTGGGAGAACCAGAAGTGGACCTCTACAGTATTTGGAAATAAAGTGAAATAGGTAAATTTGGGTCCATCCTTTATTTCTGAGAAGATCATCCTGAAATGATTGTACTTAAAGCTAAATTTTCTTTCCCTTGGGGCAAAGGACTATTACTAAGGGCCATCTGTGTGCAATGAGACCTGTAAAGGTAACTCAGCCTTCTTTTATTTTTCTTAAAGACTGAACCAATCAGTAGAAGACAAAAGTGAAATAAAGTTTCATAAGCGTTAGGGAGCATCTATCAGTCTTTTGTTCAACATGTCTTACTTGAAGCTTTGTGTTAATACATTGCTTCGTAAGAAATTGAAAATCCCTGAGAAATGCAGTGGCGTCAAGTTGTTTGATATTCCCTAAGTATTAATGCAAGAGAACATAAATGTTGTCAACTTCTAGAGATAAGAGTTTAGCTATCATTAAATCTTATGTAACAGCTTATAACTGCCCAAGCTCTCAACAGCAGACAAGGACACAGTAATTAAAGAACAGTTTTGGAACACATAGACTCAACCCAAGCAATAAAATGAAGGCTATAAATTTATTTGCCTACCAGCTCCTGCATATTCATTTGTTAGAAATGGTTTAATATAGACAAGGAGGGCAATCTACCTAACATCTCCATATTCTGTGATTCCCTGGGAAGTGGCAATTATCGGTGGCAATTAACACAGAGAGAAACTGTAAGAGAACAATTAACATCTCTTTATGTAAGTCCAAGATGCCACAGATTTTTTTCGTGGTTAGGTCTATACAATCAGAACCTTCTGTCATTTGATAAGAACAGATCATTGGAGCTTATTCTCGGAGCAATCTTACTACCCTGGTAGAAACCGTCCAGTAGCATCTGCCAAGCAATGGGTATGGGGAACCTTTAGGACAGTAAAGAATTTAGGACAGTAATACATAGAGCAGTTTTTTACATAACTAATTTTGAAATTGTAGGCTTATAGTGACCTACCAAATGTTGGTGGCAATTCTGAAAACACCATCGCTAGGTAGTAAATCTAGTTGACAGTGGTGCTTCAGAGAATCACTTCAGAGAATGACACTAAGCCCCACTCTTCTCCGTGTGGCCGTTTGTTCAGAGTGAGTGGGCACAGATTCACTTGTAAAGGTGAAAAAGCCAAAGGCTGAATGATGCAAAAAACAATTTTTGAAGTTACTTCTCCATTTTATATCTTATTTCTGGGTTTATAGAATCATAAAACATTATATCTGGAAGGGACTTGAAAGATCATCCAGCAATACTTTCATTTTACTGGTGAGGAAATGCAAACCCAGAGAACTTAAGTGGCTAATTCAAGGTCATATTCCTAGTTTGTTGCTAAATATTAGGTATAGCAACGGTGCTACCGCATATTAGAGAGTGAGGATTTCTCTCTCAGATTCCACCAACTAGAAATCCTTTGATGTTAACAACTAGTTTTTTTTGGGGGGGTGTTTGTTCCTTTGTTTTAGACAGTCTTACTTTGTCACCCTCAGTAGAGTGCTGTATCATCATAGCTCACAGCAACCTCAAACTCTTGGGCTCAAGCAATTCTCTTGCCTCGGTCTCCCAATTAGCTGGGACTACAGGCACCCACCACAACACCAGCTATTTTTAGAGACAAGGTCTCACTCTGGTTTAGGCTAGTCTGGATCCGGTAAGCTCAGGCAATCCACCGCTTTGGCCTCCCAAGTGCTAGGATTACAGGCATGGGCCACCTTGCCTGGCCTTTTGTTTTTCTGGGGGTTTTTTTGGAAGGTGCTAAACCTGATGGCCATTCCCATATTAATGCCTGAATGCTTTAGACAGGCAACATCTAGATGTTGCTGTAAAAGTGTGAAAAGAGGTTTGTTTGAATCTATGTGGAGGGGAGCAGAGCTATTCTATCCAGCAGGATTGCAGGCACCCCAGATTTGGTATCACATCTGAAAACATCTGCCCATGGTCCTATCTTACAACTTACATGACCTTATACAAGTTATTGGATGTCTCTGAGACTCAATTTCCTCATGTTTGTAATTAAGATAATAACAAGTATTTCCAGGGTTGTTGTAAAATTAAATTTCATGTTGTTAAATAAATTATGAAAATACTAGATCAAAACACCTGGCATTTGGTGGGTGCTCAGTAAATATCAGTTCTCTTTCTTTGCCTTTTCATTCATCACTCCCCTACCAGAAACTTCTACTAAAACCACCATGGTTTTTAGACCAGTGGGCCTAAATTTCTTCATCTTTAAAGAGAGATGAAATATCTTATTTCTTTTTTATTTTTTTTATTTTTTTTTAGACAGAGCCTCAAGCCGTCCCCCTGGGTAGAGTGCCGTGGCATCACAGCTCACAGCAACCTCCAACTCCTGGGCTCAAGCGAGTCTCCTGCCTCAGCCTCCCAAGTAGCTGGGACTACAGGCGTCCGCCACAACGCCTGGCTGTTTTTTGGTTGCAGCCATCATTGTTGTTTGGCAGGCCCAGGCTGGGGATTCAAACCCGCCACCTTAGATGTATGTGGCTGGCGTCTTAGCCACTTGAGCCATAGGCACCAAGCCGAAATATCTTATTTCAAGCATCATTGTGAAGATGAAATGTCCAGTGTTCATGGAAGTTCATGCCATTATGCACCAAAAGGGGTGAATACCTACTGTGATTGTTATTGACCATATCCCAATATTTCTGACCCAACTTTTTGCAGATTAGGTTTGAAGTACCTTCATCTTTCCTTTCCGAGTAGCTGACACCCTCCAATCAACAACTTGTACTTTTTCTCCAGCAAAATTCAGAAACAATTCCCAAGTTTCCCAAGTATTTTCTGTTCCCTGAGATGCTGCATGGCCACATAATCAAGCCCAGTCTCTCTGTGCCACCCGGGTGATCTCCTCCTCCATCCAATTCTTTTACACCATGTGTTTATTATCTCATTTGTTAAGCATCTTTTTGCACTTACATGTTTGGTTTCCTCTAATAGATACACATGGACTTGGTTACTAGACTCGTCAGGGACAAACAATATATTTTTGTTTTGTTTTGTTTTTGCAAACCCCGCAAATCTAGCAGAGCACTTTGACCAGAGTGGGCTCACGATACCTATCATTTGAGTAATCAACTGAATATAGTATTGAATTTGGCCAATAGTTTTATTTTAGTTCCTCTGCTTACATTAAAAATAACCAGAAAACTTAGTAGCATAAAACAACCATTTACCATGCTCACAGATCTGTAGGTCAGGAAGTTGGACAGAGCACAGAAGAAGGGGCTTGTATCTATTCCAAGATGTCTGATACTGGAAGAATTGAAGGCTGAAGGCTGGAATCATTTGAAGACTCACTCACACATAGTCTATGCTAGTTGTCTCCTGGGAATTTAACAGGAGCTGTTGGCTGGAACGTCTATATGTGGCCTCTCTATGTGACCCGGGCTTCTTCACAATATTGTGGTTGCTTCCAGGAGGAAGCTGCATCCTTTCTATGACCTGTCCTCACAAGTCACACAGCATCACTTCTATTATACTACTGGTTGGAGAAGTCACAAGCCCAGCTAGATACAAAAAGGTGGGAGGGGGGAATAAACCCTATCTCTTGGTCACAAGATTTTATTGTTCTAATGAGATAACACCAACTTCTTCTGCATTTTAAATACGGGAAAATATCTTACTCTTAAGTCTCTAAATAGATGACCAGAAATCTAGAGGTCATCTGTTTCAAAGGCTGAGAAAGAGAGGCATGGAAAAGACCTGGGCAGACTGAGCATGGGTCCAAGCTCCCCTCTTCTATTACTGATAAAACCATCAGTTACTACATAAGATAATTAGTTCCATATACAGTATTTAGCTAGAGCCTCATTTGCTCCCCCTAAGTGCCTTATCCTTCTTGACACTACTCCTGGTCTGAAAGTTGGCCTTTTCCTTAGGTCAAATAACAGTCTATTTAAGATGCTGTCATATGCAATAGCTTCCTGATGATCACTCAACTAAGGCTAAGGGAGTATATTAGTCTAAATTCTCCAGCAAAACAGAAACAATAGGATATATGCCTATATCTATATATAGAGAAAGAAAGATTCACTGTAAGGAATTGGCTCATGTGATCATAGAAGATAAGAAATCCCAGACCTACAGTCAGAAGTGGGCAGCTCAGGAGAGCCAATGGTATAGTTCCAGCTCAGGTCCAAAGGCCTAAAAATCAAGAAAGCCAGGTGCAGGGGCTCACGCCTATAAGCCCAGCACTTAGAAGGCCAAGGCAGGTGGATTGCCTGAGTTCACAGGCTGGAGACCAGCCTGAGCAAGAGTTGTGGTGGGTGCCTGTCATCCCAGCTACTTGGGAGGCTGGGGCAAGAGAATCACTTCAGCCCAAGAGTTTGAGGTTGCTGTGAGCCATGACATCATGGCACTCTACAAAAGGTGACAAAGTGAGACTCTGTCTCAAACAAACAAAACCATAGTAAATCTGAGTAAAGCATGTATTGATATTCTCTGTTCTAGTCTTCAACTTTTCTGTAAGTTGGAGAGTATTTCCAAATAAAAAGTGGAAAGAAGAAAGAAGGAAGGAAGGGAGGGAGGGAGGAAGGAAGGAAAAGAAAGAAAAAAAAAGAAAGAAAGAGGGGGAAAACAACCACTGGGTTAAATAAGTGAAATAGTTTTCCTCACTAAAGACTTCTTGGAGCCTTTCTATGGAGTTTATATACTGTTTGCCAATATGTGTTTGAGCACAAAAAGCATCTTTGTGTGGTAAATCTTGAGGGGTCTTTACTGACCCCTAGAACAAAGGTCAGTGAGCTAAACTGAGGTATGAGGTGAAGAATTCCACCCCTGCAACAATACCAGAACCCCTGTTTTCCAAAGGAAAGTTGTGTTATCTAATCAGCCCTATCACTGTATTACCTTCCCATTTGCCATAATGGTGTGAAATGCAAGAAAAGGATCCGTGATTACAGCACATTTTCAAGGGTTCAACAGCAGACAAGGACACAGCTCTGTAACTAGGAACAACATAACTTCTTGTTACATGATCAATAATTAACAGGTGACAAGGCCATAACTTCATAACAAAAGAGGTAACTTCACATGGTCACAGACAACACTATTTAACGCTGAAAAAGAGGGGAGAAAAAACTGCCTTCTCCAGGTTCTGCCTGCTCCAGAAAGCCAAATTTTTCTTCATTCTGTAATCAAATTGTGTACTTGTCAAGAGCTATAATCCTATCTTTTGCAATAGAATTTTATTTGAAATATGCTGTTTGGAAGATCATGAATTACTGATGATATGTAAAATTAACAAAGGAATAGCTCACGTTATTAGTCAATTAAAAACTTCACCTTACCTAGAAAAGCATCACTATAGGTAAACATAAGGATAAATATAATGGACTCCTCTTCTCGTGAGTTTTTAAAATCATGTTTCATCATTAAAGCAAAAAGTATAATACCATCTGACGTGGTCCTCAATGTATGCAGAGGAAACATTCCAGACAATTGTGTTTAAGTGAAGAAAACAGAGGACTCAAGTGGAAACAATGGTTTCTACACTTCCATAGACGTTGTAAACATCAATACCAGTGGACTGGTGAGTTACACATGGGTATTGCAATACATAGAACAAACACTGAGAAAACTACATGAAGCAATATACCTTAAAACACTGTAAATAGGGGCCAGCGTCTGTGGCTCAAAGGGGTAGGGCGCTGGCCCCATATGGCGGGTTCAAACCCAGCCCAGCCAAAACCTGCAAGACAAACAAACAAACCATTATAAATAAATCAGGCTGGAATCCTTAAATCGTTCAAGTAATGTGCAGGAAGGCTAGGAAAAAAACAGAAAAGTGAGAAACAAATGAAGGGAACAGAAAAGTTGTAACAGCGAAAACTCAGAAACATCATATACGTCCTTCAGTGGGTGTGTGGTTAAACAAACTGGCTCATCCATACCGTGGAAGACTACTCAGCCCTACAAAGGACCAAACTATGGAAGCCTACAGCTCGGATGGCTTTCAAGAGAGTCATGAGTGAAAAAAGGCAATCTCAGATAGTGCCCTACTGTTGATTCCATGTCTATAACATTCTTCAAATGACAAAATTATAGAAACAGAGAACAAATCGGTGAGACTTGGGATGAGTTCTGCATCTCACATGTTGTTATCTTGACTGTGGCGGGGGCCATGCCAATCTGCTCATGTGATAAGATTGCACAGATCTAAATACACAGACACACACACACACAAAGAAGGGCATGGAAAACTGGAGAAATGAGGTAAGTTCTATAGACTGTATCGATGTCAACTTCTTGGCTGTGATACTGTACTATGGTTGTGCAAGATGAAGAAACAAGGTGAAAGGTATACAGGATCTTTCTGTATTATTTCTTCTAATTGCCCGTGAATCTACAATGTGTTCAAAATTAAAAGTTCACACACACACACTTTAACCTTTTTAATGCATTAACGTTTACCTTTCCTAAGGAAGAGGTATGTATTTTAATGGCACCAACTGGAAAACAGTATCTTTATCCAGAAGAACAGTGCTAATGGCTGGCTGCCATTCAGGATCTATGAAAGACCCAGGGGAAAGATATTTTTGCACAGGCAAGTCTTTTGGTAATGTTCAAATCTCACGACATCGGCAGCTGCCTACTCCACCTACTCCCTTCAGTGCATTGAAAATAAAAGTTAGTTCTTATTCATGAAGCACTGTGCTCAGCCTGGTCCAATCTGGTAACTGACTTTTGTACATTTCCCTGTGTTACAGGGAAATGCACAGCACTGACTGTGTTACTGTTTTATTCTAATTTTTCTATTTTGAAGAGAAATAAAAAGGTTGATTCTTAAAATACACGGCCAAGGCCTCAAAGCATGAGAAATGAAAAAGCTAAATTAAAATAGGTGTGTAAAATCATTCTTCCTTCCCCTCCTCCCAGCCACTGTGGAAGAATAAAAGCCTTTTTCTCTGTTGACAATCAATCAACAAATATTTACAACCTTTTCAACAAGCTTTTTCTACCATTACTAGATCGTTAGAGAGGACTCTGAACTCCCTGGCCCTATAAAGGCATTAGGAATTTAGCTGCAGAAAGATGAAACCACACACAGTTAATAAAATTCCCACTTGGCTCCCGGACTACAACCACAGGTGGCTTTTAAGAATCAATTTGTGGTTCTGGAAAAATGGTCTAGCCTAGAATGGAAACCCAGAACAAAAGCAACCAGACAAGGAGATAGGCAACTAGAAAATTCTGGTTATTTGTAGAATACTACTCGATTATATTAGACTTCTTTTAAAGTTTAAAAAAAGGATGTTAAACTATAAAATAAACATTCTTCAGTGTTTGTGCTTCCTTCCAGTAAATGATAAAAAAAAAAAATTCTGCACTTAGAGCATCTATTAATTGGCTTTATAAATAACTTGGGAGCCGAGATGACAAATGATTTACTTAGAACGCTGATTTTGTGAATTTCTCTGCTCTTCTCAGTGGTTCTGCAGGTTAGAAATGCTGAGCTTATTTACAAGGCTGCATTTATTTTTCCAGCAGTTCATGAATCCCAAAGCTGAGTGCGTTAAGAGGAGAGGATGTGCATAGGAACTATCTGTACTGTGAACTCAATTTTCTGTGAATCTAAAACTTTTCTAAAAAATAAAGCCTATTGCTGTAAAACCAACCAAACAAAAAAGCTTGTAGGGACCTGGCGCTAAGGCTACAAAAAGATTTGAATAACTTTCTTACTTTATGTGCTGATAGGCTATCCTGTATCCCTCACCACTCAAGCAAGTGTAACAGAAGCCATCCCCAACCCCCCACCCTGCTCCTTCACCCCCTCACCAAAAAAATAAATAAATAAACCGCTGGTTCTATTTTGGAAGTAATCTACCCATGGAGATTGG
The DNA here is from genome assembly GCA_963575145.1 of Galago senegalensis. Lineage (NCBI taxonomy): Eukaryota > Metazoa > Chordata > Mammalia > Primates > Galagidae > Galago > Galago senegalensis. The sequence goes on from CAUYTI010041993.1 coordinate 27,696, forward strand.
AAGTAATCTATTTTAGAAGTAATCTACCCATGGAAGTGGGAAGAAATCGCTAGAGGAGGAGATCCAGAGACTGTCAGGAAGGAAAGAAAAGACAAACTGGAATGATTCGTAGGGACCTAACTCAAGGTCCCTAAAGTTCTCAAGAAGAGAATAAAGGTGGGACTGGCTGCCTCAGGCTGCTTCAAAAAGAGAATCATCTGAGAGGGATCCCTGGGTGTAAAGCAGTCATCCTCCTTGCCTTCTGGAAGAGAAAGGCCACATCCACTGGAAATAAAGAAAGAATAAAAGCATTCTGCACTGTCACGTGTAACATTTGGGCATCAGAGACAGGGCAAGCAAGACTGGAAGATGTTTCTGTGGCCTGTGGCAGGGTCAGGAAACACTGGTGTTGCCAGACACAGAGATGAAATGTGTGGGAAAGACTGCAGTTCCTAAGACACTCACCACCCCCTCAGGGATTCCCCTCCCCTGTCTGAGCAGAGGAAAGGACTGGATTGAGATAGAAGTTCCCACAAGTCATGGGCAAGGAAATCAATTTGCTCCAGTAGGACATCCCAGCTCTGTCCCATGACTAGCATGGCCTGAGGGAAATACCTGTTATGTAAGTAATCAGTGAAGTGATTCACCAAATCATGCAGGGTTGCTAAAATGCTGCATCCTTTGTAATAAAAATCCCCACTCTTTTTTCTTTTTTTTCCAGTAAACTTACTTTCAGAGAGTCAGATGATGCAACCCATTTCAGAGGGTCGAAAGAGGAAGACTGCTGTGTTCCAGCTTCCTCACTTTCCAATTCTGAAAAGACCTTTCAGGGACATCAAACCAATTGTACCTAAAATCCTATGACTTCTGTTTCTGCTATATACTTATTTCATGGCCCTGGGCAAGAAGCTTCATTTCAAGGTCGCCTTTTTAACTGTCTGTAAATGAGGATAATGTGTCCCCAGCAACAGGCACCGCATCTGTGTGCCACTGGCGACACAGTATCAGCTGTATCGAGAGAACAGTAAACTGTGCAAGGAAGGACTTATTACATGAAACGCCAATATCTATCTAATCTGCAATCTCAGACTTTTAGAGTGATTCACATGGACTTCTCAGAAATGTCAGATAATTCCATTTCCCAGGCCTAAAAGTCCTAGAAGCATATAGCAATTGTAACTTCCTATCATGGATCAGCATGGAGGAAGCAACATCTGGGGGTTTCCACAGTTCTTCACAGTTCAAGGGTGTGTGCGGAGATAATACTGGCATTGCCGGAAGCAACCTCAGCAGTAGAGTTCTAGGATTATATATGTTGTGTGTGCATGATTGCCAGTGAAACTGCAGTGTGCAAGAAATGATTCTGCAGATCAAGTCATAATGGCTGATCACCAGTCTCTTCTCTGCTTTCCCAGGTAAAATTAAGATAACTAATGCCGAAGTCCTAGACAAGACTCCAAGGCCCAGGCTTTTTCAGATGCTGTACCCAAGAGACGCCTTATGACTGTCATTCAGTCCCTTCTATGGCCTTTAAATGAACCTAGCTTGCCTACACAAATGCTGGGACACACGAAACCCCTGCCAGGCATAGGCACTCACCTCTGGAATTCGTCTAGACTATTTCCCTTAGAAAGATTAAGAAATCTGCCCAAGGTCGCACAGCCAGGAACTGGCAAAACTGGGATTCAAATCTCAGTGTGCCTGACTGCAGAGCCTGCATGAGGTTGATGTAAAGAGAAAACAATGCTGCCAATTGGATTTGGCAAGTTCCCTGGTCCAGGCAAAGGGCATCAGCACTCAAGCGGCTAATAATAAAACACACCGAGACTCTCAGACCCAGGTGGCTCTCAAAATTTCGAGAGTTGTCATTATTTTGTCCGCCAGAACATATTTCCTCCACCTCTAGTCCATACAGCGCAGTCTCTGGTTACTAAATAATATTGGAGTTAGTTAATGGGATCATGCATTTGCTCTGTTCATTTCAGTTTCCTGAGTACTATCTGAGATTTAAAGAGTAACAAGACATATTTTCTGTCCTCTGTCAACTCAAGTCTAAGGAGCTGGGTGGGTAGGGGGAGTGCAGATATAGAAAGGAGAGAAAAAGGCAAATGTCTGCTATTCAGCCCAGGGTAAGATACATGTCATTTAAAAAAAAAAAAAAACCCTATGGAAGAGTAGATACTACCAGAATAGTTTTTCCTAAATTACCTTTAGCTTTTTGCCATCAAGTTAACCCTAGGTTCGTCTAATAATAACTTGTATATCAGTTGCTTTACCTCAGTAGAAGTTGCCTAGAAAAAGTCTTGACTTGCCGTTCCCATAAGCCCCTCTTTCTTCTATTTTTATAACAGAGAAGCAAAATTCTCCACTGTTGGGTTTTTTTTTCCCCCTAAGCATTCTCAACATGTTAAGACTTAGTTCAGATCTTTTTGAGAACAACATAATTGGTAGGAATGTGATCAAGGGCCCTATTTGTAAGGAATGTACACATGATTTACATGGCCCACGTACATTGGTTTTGGTGGCATAGTCTCAAGTCACGTAGCAGCAGCTTGAAGATTAACACACACACACACACAAAAATTTCATTTTTTTCTTGGATCATTACAGCAGTATAGTGAAACCATTCTCTCCGCTGGGCTTGTGTCAACACTTCCAGTCTAACCCTGTTTTGTCAAGTCTTTCAGACTTAGCTGTGAAACTGCCCTGTGGGTCTAATATTCAGGAGACAGCCTTGTAAGACCATTTTGATTTGATTTTTTGCAAGTTTTTCTGTCTGTGAGCTGCTTGCTCATTACATGATACCTGACAAAGGTTGCACAATTCTTAAGCTGTTGTGTTTCTAAAACAAAGTGAAATTATCTACTTGACAACCCAGACCGGTTTTAGTATTACTATTTAGGAATCAATTAAAAAGCAATCATAAGGTTTGCTAAAATTATATCTAAAATATCTTCAAGTTACATAAAAGTAGAAGACAGGAGATTTTGGCTCGGCGCCTATAGCTCAACCAGCTGGGGCGCCAGCCACATGCACCTAGGGTGGCGGGTTCAGGTCTCCAGCCCGGACCTGCCGGACAACAATGACGGCTGCAACCAAAAGATGGCCGGGTGTTGTGGCGGGTGCCTGTGGTCCCAGCTACTTGGGAGGTGGAGGCAGAAGACTCACTTGAGCCCAGGAGTTGGAGGTTGCTGTGAGCTGTGATGCCACGGCTCTCTACCCAGGGGGACAGCTTAAGGCTCTGTCTCAAAAAAAAAAAAAAAAAAAAGACAGGAGATTTTAATCTCTTTGATAACATTTGAAAGTGGTATATGTTTTGTCTGATTCTCCCCTTCATACGATCAGGCATCGAAATACCCTCTAAAAGCTGAGGCTAAAGAAAATTCTGTACACACTATTCTCACCCTCAAGTGATATGCTTCACTCTGATGCTCAATTATTGGGAAGCAACAGGTACCCTGGTTTCTAGACAATTACTGTAAGATTTGTTCCAATCTAAAGTACAGAGACAGCTATCTCTTTCCTCTTATTAGTGTCAAGATTGGATGTGCTTTTATGGATGAGGCAATAAGAGAAGTTCACAGGCAGAAGTGTTGCCTTTGGTGTCAGCAGGCTGCAGAGAAAGGCAGAGTTCTGCAGTGAAAACTGCTCAGGCTCTGAGTCAACAGACTTAGGGCTGACTATCAGTTTTGCAGCTATGTGACCAGGAGCATACTATATCAACCTTGCTTTCCTCAACTATGAGCCAGTGAAAATAACACTTCGTTTATAAAGGGTGTAGGTGTGTAGAAGTCATCCATTTATTTACTCAATAATTACTTAGGGAGCATTCACAATGTGCCAAACACACAGGCATTAGAATCATAGATATAAGCCCTGCCCTGGTAGAGCTTACAGTCAGTCAGGGAGACAAACGTGAATCAAATAATATAACCCAAGTAAAAGTAAAAAGGTAGAATCACAACACGGAAAGTGCTACAAAGGAAACGTGTATGCTCTTTGGAGAGCCTATCAACCCCACCCAGGAAACCAAGGAGACTGTCTTAAGCAAGTGATATTTAAGCTAAATCTAAAAATGGGGAAAGGTTAGCCAGGTAGAGTTGTGGATGGTTCCCTGAGCAGGGGAGTTGGGGGGGGATAGTCCAGGCAGAGATCAGTATGTTCAAAGGCCCAGCAGCAGTGGGAGGCATGGCACCTAAGCAAAGTGAGTAGAGAGGAATATGGAGCTAGAAGGTGAGGTGGGGACGAGCACCAGGTGGGCTTGGTAAATAAAGTGATTGTGATTCTATTAATAGCATTTCCCTTAACTCTCAAAAGTGTCAAGGCGTCCCCATTTGGATAACTGTGTGTATTTTGTTGTTGTCATTGTTGTTGGCAGGGTCTTATTTTGATCACAGCTCACTTCGACCTCAAACTACTAGGCTCAAGCAATTCTCCAACCTCAGCCTCCCAAGTAACTGAGACTACAGGCATGTGCCACCATGCCTGGATAATTTTTTCTATCTTTTGCTTAGGCTGGTCTCAAACTCCTGGCTTCAAGTGATTCTCCCACCTCAACTTCCCAGAGTGCTAGGTTTATAGACGTGAGCCACTGTAAACGGCTTTTGAAATCTTTGACCCCTTTTTTGAAATCAGTAAAGACTTTTAAGCACAGAAATAATATAATAAGATCATGGATTTTAGAAAGCCAAGGTGTAGATAAGAAATCACTACACCTGAGTTCTCTCCTATGACTGTGCATTTCCTATCAGTTTCATGTGGAATAGCCTGAAAAGCACAATACTGACAATATATCCAGTATCATGCAAATGACTGTCTCCCATGAGTAGGCTTCTAACTAAGTTTTAGGAACCAGTTTTAAGGCTTGGTCAATGCTTTTTTAGGCAAAGTTCTCCAGGGAAACAGATTCCATTGGGTGCATGTATAAACAGAGGGTGTGGGGGACAGAAGAGGGAAGAAAGAGTGATTGATTGTAAGGAATTGGCTCCCATGATTGTGAAGTGGAGGAGGCTGGCAAATCCAAACTCTGCAGGCTACCTAGAGAGTTGTGGTTTGGTCAGAAGGGGTCTGCTGAGGTCTGCTGGCAGAATTCTCTTGTTGGGAGAAACCAGTCTTTTTTTCTAAGACCTTAGGCTGATTGAATGAGAACCACTCACATCACAGAGGGGAGGTAATCTGCTTTACTCAATCTCTATAGACTTAAATGTTGATCTCATCTAAAAAAAATAGCTTCACAGAAACATCTAGAATAATGTTTGACCAAATACCCAAGTACCATGGCTTAGCCAAGGTGACACATAAAATTGACCATTACAGGTACAGGTGAATGAACGAGGTTTTGACCCTTCCAGCTGGGAGAGAGCACTTTGCCTAATGCCAAGGATAGAGAGAACAGCCGCTTCCACAGCTTCTCATGGCATCTCTATGCTGGGGCCCTAACACCAAGGATAGAGAGAACAGCCACTTCCACAGCTTCTCATGGCACCTCTGTGCTGGGGCCCCAGCTCAATCGTGACAGCTTCTGAACAGGCAAAGCCAAGCTTTAGAAAAGGCACTGCTTGGCTTTGAGTTCCTCAGGAGTCCCACTTCCCACAGACCACCTTAGGTCTCACATTCTAGAATGGATGTTCTAGGAAGAGGTGTGGCTGAGAGATCTCCCTCCCTCAATGTTTCCCACCTTGGAAGAATAAGGCAAGAACTCTATGTTTGCAAGGAAATTCCCTGAGGCAAACATTAACTTTGAAACTTCACAATTTCAATAAGAAGTTATGAAGACCAACATCTAAAAGCTGAAATTCTTTCCCTACAATCACTAAAAAGAAAGAGAGAGGGGGAGGTAATTTTGAATACTAATCAGTTGGGTTAAATTTCAGTCTCCCAGAAAAAAAAAAAGAGAGAGAGAGAGAGAGAAAGAAAGAAAGAAAAAAAAAAAGACTTCTCACATAACTTCCCTATGATACTTCTGTCCTTGTGCAAAGAGACAGGAGTTCTGTATTATAGCAAATGTGGTGGGGTAGGCTGAACAAATGGCAAATGCATTTGTGATATCAAGTCATAATTGTTCCAGGTCATTAATCCACACACCTCTCTGTTCTGCTCATGAAGGAAAACAACAAGAGGCTCTGGTTCTTGTCTATATATCCCAAGAAGGTAAGCAGGAGGGGAAAATCAGGGACTCCAGAGGGTATAAAGTAACTTTCTAAGGCATTTGATCTAATGTCTCACCCTTTTCGTTGTTTTATTGTTTTCCTTTTATAACCCGAAGAAGGGCAGAGTTGTTGGTAAAAGAAAGAGAAAGTTTTCAAGGACAAGAATCATTAGGCAGACTAGCTGACTTGTAGCTTTACCATAGTGATCGGAGTTAATTATAGAAAACGAGCTGATATGATAGAACAGTAAACTAGAAGAGTTCCTGAGAAAGACGTGGGCTTTGCTTCTTGAAAAGCAAATAAGAGGCGGATTTTCTACACCAGAAGCCTTAAGACACATAAGAGTATTAAACCTTTTGTCAGTTGTCTCAACAAGGTGTTCCATCTCACGCATCCCAGAAGCCTGTAACTTGCCCCTTCCCTGGAACTGTCCAGAGACCCCATGTTTTCTTTCTTTCTAGTAGTGTCTCAGGCAAAACACAAAACCAAGACTTTGAAGAAACATGAGTGGCTTGGACTGCTTCTCCAAGGTAAGTCTCCACCCCAACAGCCAGTACCACTAATGTTGGTAGATTCCCTTTCTACAGCGTACACTGTAACAAAACAAAACACAGACTCACCTATGTTAACACACACCGTATCACCAGACGCCATGGCAGATCATTCCAAATAACGTTCTCTAGCTTTTTGCTCTATGTGTAAAAAAGTACTGATTTTCCTTTTTCCAAATGAAGTGTTGCTCTTCTGGAAAGCTATGGTACTTGCATCAGATTAGCCAGATATTTAGAAGTTGAGACAACCTGAAATTTGAAGATTCTTTATTATCAAGGGCTAACTTCTTGAGGAGCCAGCTAACTCCAATCAAGTCCACTGTGGATAGCAAATCTATCTTCTCTAGAGGTGAGACTGAGCCGAAACAGATAAACTGATTAGATTTAAGGGAATGGAAAAGGAATAGAGGTGGGAAAAGGGAGGTAAACCTCTTATGTGACCACTTTTTTTTATCCTATCATCTATCAAAGAAAATATGTTTATCAAAGGACAAAACATTTCATCCACCCATCTCTCTTCCCTCACAACTTTCCTCTTCCTTTCCTTTAATTAAGTACTTCTGATCATTTTTTTTTATCCCTAACTGGTAGCTCTCCTCTCCATGCTGTTCTCACACTATAGAAATAAACCCTGACCCCTTCAGAAATGTACAAGTTCAACACAGAATGTTAACTATAACATAGACCACATCTTCCTAGGATGATGCTATGTTGTTTTGCCTGAAGTTAGGATAGGATGCTTTAAAAATAAATATTCTATCAAGGTCCTCATGTGTGTATAGTTTAAACTGAGTTTAAGTGATATTTCCCAATGTTAGAATTGCTTCTTAAGATTTTAAACTCATTTATAAGCATTTGGGAAGAATCATTACCTTGTAGGTATGAGGAAGAGAGGATTGTTTTTTTCATATTATAGAGGATCTGATTTTTGGTTTTGACCATGATGGATCAGGAATCAAAGTTAAATCCATATTCCTAATGTGAGAGATGTGTTCTCTTGACGTTTATGTGTTGAAGTTCTAACCCCCAATGTGTCTGTATTTGGAGATAGGGCTTACAAGTAGGTAATGAAGGTTAAGTGAGATCACAGAGGTAGGGCCCTAATCTGATAGAGAACTGGTATCCAAGAAGAAAAACAGATTATGGGAACGAAAAGAGCCTCTCATGTGCATAAAGACGAGGTCACGTGTACACACAGAGAGATGGCGGCTGCTTACAAGCCAAGAGAAAAGGCCTCAAAATAAAACCTACCTTGTCAGGACCTTGATCATGGACTTTCAGCCTCCATAACTATGAGCAATAAATCAGGAGTCCTCAAACTTTTTAAACATGGGGCCAGTTCACTGTCCCTCAGACCACTGGAGAGCCAGACTGCGGGCCCCGGGACAAGTCGACTGCTAAGCAGGACAGGCAGTGGCAGCAAAAACAGCCAGCAGGCCAGATAAATATCTAGGCAGACTGCACGTGGCCTGCGAGCTGTAGTTTGAGGACACCTGGAGCCATCCAGTGGGCCTTTTGTTATGGCAGCTCTAGCAAATTAAGACAGAAATTACCTGACTGAGGTTGCTCACACCTGTAATCTAGCCCTCTGGGAGGCCAAGGCAGGAGGATCACTTGAAGTCAGAAGCTGAGACCAGCCTGAGCAAAAGCAAGACCCTGTCTCTACTAAAAACAGAAAAACTAGCTAGGCATGGGGGCAGGTACCCTGTAGTCCCAGCTACTCAGGACATTGAAGCAAAAGGATTGCTTGAGCCCAGGAGTTAGAGGTTGCAGTGAGCTATGATGACACCACTCTACTCTAGTCTGGGTGACAGAGACTCTGTCTCAAAAAATAAAATAAAATAAAACTCCAGATGGGGAGGAGTGGGAGATGGGCCAGGACTAGAGGCCCAGTGAGTAGTTTGAAAAGCTAAGATGCCCTAGGGTTTAGAAAACACAAGAAAAGCACCAATATCTAGAGAAATGTGGCACACAATTATAGTTAGTTTTGAGATCTAAGCCAAAGGATCAGCTACTTCAGAGCTTAGTGGTTTAGAGCAGAACAGGATTTGAATCCCTGCTCTATCCAGCTGTGTGACTGTCAGCAACTATTCTGAGAATCTTTTTTCACCTTTTTGAAATATGGATAAAGATAGTAACTATTTACTGTGAAGATTTAATAAAATATATAGGTAAAAAGCTCAGCATCATCCCTGACTCATAGAAAGCACTTACTTAAATTATCAAAAGCAAGGGTCAGACCACAGAGGCCAAATTCAGAGCTAATATAGCCAGAGGACAGAGCAAAACCCAGCACAAAGTGCCAGTTCATAATGAGGACCCGGGAACAACATCTCTAAAGGTAAAAGAACTACAAGAGACCTAGGATGCTCTACAGTATGCCTGTTGGATCCCAGCAGCCTTGCTGATATGGATAGATGTACCTGTCATCATTGTAGCAGAAAACAGATGGCTCACTTGAAGAGTGTGAAAGATAGAGAAAGAGTGGTTAAGGAAAGCAAGGAGAGATGGTGAAGCATCCCTGGGATGGCAAAAGAAGGAAGTCGCCAGCCATCCTAGTCCTGAAGGGCAGGGGAAGGGTGTGGTTGCTGGATGCCGGAGAGACCTGTGGTACAGGCAAGGGCTCCAACAGGAGCTGTGGCCTTTTCTAGAGGAACACAGCCACTAACAACCTGAGGCCTGGCAGCCAGGGCAACGGGGGAAAAAGCTGATCCACCTCTCTTTCCTGCTGCCCTTGGACTTCTTGCCAATCCCCCACATTAGCCAAACCCAAAAAGAAGCCAGAGGCAAGGGAGCCCATTGATTCAGTCCATAGACGTCAGCCTCATAGGGCCAGAGTGGAGAAGGGTGGGGTATAGAGCTGCAGAAGGGCCCAGAATAGACAGCACAGCTTACAAAGGACAGCAGCAGTGTACTGCCACAGAACAGGAGGGGTCTGGGATGTTGATTTCAAAATTGAGGATTAGTCTTCCTGGAAGCCCTCCTCAATCTACCTACAGACTCATTAAGGCAGAAACAAGCTGAGAATTTTCTCTGTCTCTTCAGGACATGTAGGCCCCTCTCTAGCACTTTTGTCCAACACCCACCTCCTCTTCTGAATATACCCTCTCCTGTTGTTCCAGAATCTTTAGCACCTGATTCCTGCCTCGGTGGCTGCTGCTCTTTTCCCTTCTGGCTTTCTAGAAGTTAAAATTACTTTTTAGAAATTCCAAGTGCACACCAATAACCCTACTCTACTATACCCAGGGACAAGTTTGACGTAAAATGTTTTAGGATCCACATATATGAACATAATACAGGAAAAAAAAAATGAAGCTTTCTATTTCATCTGCAACCTGTGTCCTAAATGCCCTACTTTGTTTTCTGCTGGAGTCATTGAAGAGTAATGGGACTTTTCATCTTGGAATGTATTGCAAAGATGTTGACTTTGGGATCTAGTCCCCTTGCCTCCACCCCACCGGATATGTACTCATAAGTCTTGTTGACATTCATGAGTAGTTGTGTGTGCACAGCATGAGGATAAGGGAGACAATCGAGGGGTCAGAACAGCAATTTCTTTGCTAGAAGCAAAAGCAATAAACTTTGTCCAACAAAGGAACCAGTGGAGTAGCAATGCAGGCTGTTATTTTTTTCATTATTCTATAGAGAGACGCTATAACTTCTCTCAATTAATAGAATCTTTTGTGCATCACATTCAGAAGAGTTTTTTTCCTTTCAAGAAGAAATCTAACAGCACAGCAAACATGCATTTTTGGCTGCATTTCAAGCCATATTTATTAACTAAGTGCTAGGGTGGAGGATGGTTTTCTTGCCAACAGGATTCACAGGACAGAGCACTTGAAAGCACATCAAGGAATGAACCATTTCTATGACAAGCACAATCACTGCCTGTAACTCCAACTTAGCTGGTGCTGTCAGCACTAACCGCATAAACCACAGACTAACTGAAGAACTTCAGGCACCCAAGATTAAACACAATCTCCCAGTATGACGAGGTGCTGGGGCCAATCCCCAGAACCACTTGAGTTTAGAGAAAATAGCAGCTGGTCAGACAGAGATCATTTCCGACTTCTCCCCACCATTTTGGGCACAGGGATCCTCCTGGAGCTGAACTCGCCCATATCCTGTTGTTGGGACGCAGTATCCTATTCACCAGCAGGCCAGCTTTACTCCACACGCCCTTTGCAAAACAACATTTCTGGAAGAAATCCAATGACCTATGAAACCCAAGCAGGGAATAAGGCCAGTAATTAAGACGCAGGCAGGTTTTCTTTGGTGCCTCCCTCTCCTCTGCCCACACTCCCTCCTATTTCTCTTTACTTCCAAAGTCAGAAATCCTCTTCCCCCGGAGGCAGCAGCCCCCCACCCCATCCCCTGCACCCCACTGCTCTTGGTAGCCTGTGAAGATGAAGTTGGAATAAAAGGTAGTTACAGAGTTCATGTAAGGTGACAAAGCTGGCACACACTAAACACTTAGCATTATACAGCCACCCCTTAAGAGTGCTCCAAATCCATCAGTCATCATGGAAAAATTAGAAGCTTTACTGGATTCCTGCCTCTCCAAACAGATCTTCTGAACTCCTTAATGGACTCCATAATTCAGCATTTGAGAACAGAGCCTCAGACCAGCAAGACTGTCTTTGTAATACACTGTCAGGCAACTTGGAACAGGCAGAGAGGAACAAGTCAAAACAATCAGCAATTTCATTAAGAGGATAAGATTAATCTTGAATGATGCCCAAGTCTGACTCACATTGTCAATTATTATATATGATCTCCATGAGTAGGCCTTTTTCCCAATTTGCTGAAACAGCTGCACATTTCAATGGACTAAGCTTTACCCTGTCCACTGCCCTCTGGCTGTTTTTGTTATGGATTATGTAATTTAGTGAGTGATGCAATAAGAAGAATGCTCTCTACCTGGGTATGAGATATTATCCAATGATTAGTGCAACAGGCCAGATGGCTCTGAACTCTGGATTTCTACACCCTAATTTGCTCTGTGACCTTGGGCCTATTACTTCCTCTCTTCTGGCACCTACCGTAAAGATGGGGAGGAGCAAATATTCTTGCCTATTTCACCACCTGATCTGAAAAAGCATTGCAATTGCCATGAAAATAACCACCGGTCCAATACACCAACACCCAGAAAATTCAGGCTAAAATTCCTGGAAAGTGGGCAGTGGGCATTATTTAACATACGCACACAAATTGCCTTTGTTATTTGCTTTTGCCTTTAGCTATGTAGAAACCTGTGGTTAAAGAGGGACTTCGATTTTTATGCAGTATATGAAGAAGATAAAGAAGAGTTGGAGAAATCCAGAAGGCATGAAGTCCCCTTTGTTAGATGAAAATAAGTTAGTATTTTACCATAAACTATATTCCACAAGGATCAGTAATTTAGATGTAAAAAATTTATGTCATAAAAACATTAGAAAAATGGGCGAATATTTTTATAATCTAAGAATGTCATAAAATCTAGATCTTAGAAAGGAAAAACTGATGAACTTACCACATAAAAATGTAAAACTTCTTTACATGAAAAAAATAAAAGATACACACAAGGCCAACGTACACAGAAGAGCTGGACACAATGTTTTGTATTTGCATTGCCTTGAAAGAGGCAAAAGTCTTTAACATATGACATACTCTTTAAAAATCAATATGAAACCCATAAATACAAAAATGAGTGAAGAATGTAAACCGGCAACTCAGAAAAATAGATGTCAAAGGCCAGTCAACATTTGGAAAGATGTTCAGTCACGTTCATTATTGAATACAAACTAAAATAACATAAATATACCATTTTTTTACCTGTCAGATTGACAAACATTTAAATGCTTCTTAAATTAGTGATTGGCAGAGGTCTAGAGAATGGACACTCCATATCCTAATGGTTAGAACGCATCCTGATTTTAAAAAAATCGACAAATCGGCAAGATACACTAAAATCCTACTTATGAATTCAAAATGACTCCCTTTCTAGAAATTCAGCCTGCAGATGTACTTCCTGATGTGTACACAGACTATTTACTTTTGCATGGCTTAGTAATAATAGAAATCTGGAAATGGCTGTACAGTACATCACTCTGAACCTGCTGTCCCCAGCACCACAGACTGGGTCGCACAGCAGGAGGTGAACAGCAGGCAAGCAAGCACAGCTTCATCTGTATTTGCTCCCCATCGCTGGCATCACCACAGGAACTCCACCTCCTGTCAGGTCAGTGGCAACAGTAGATTTCCATGGGAGCGTAAACTCTGGTCTAAACTGTGTGTTCTAGGGATCTAGGTTGTGCGCTCCTTAGGAAAACCTAATGCCTAATTATCCAAGGTGGAGCTGTCATGCACTTGAATCATCCCAAACCATCTCCACCCCACACCCCTAATCTGTGGAAAAATTGTCTTCCATGAAACTAGTTCCTGATGCCAAAAAGTTTGGGGACCACTGCTCCAAACCATTAAAAAGATATAATGATCCATATGTACTGACAACGCAATCTGTGTTCTTAAGTGAACAAGTTCCAAAGCAATAAGCATAGTATAGTCCCATTTGGGGTTAAGAAAAGGATTTGTGACATTCAGAAGAGTGCGTGTATAGTGTGTTGTTAAATGGACTTGCCCCGTTGTCCCAGAATCCGGGCTGAGGTTTCAACATTGATAACCGTAACATGCTTCCCCATGCTCTAAATAGAGGTACTACCTTATCCATTCAGGACTGGCTGAAAGGTTAACAAAACCTTACGTTATGACTCTTACCGTCACCCACCTTCCGACTCTGTGAGAGGACATTAGAGGTTGTTCAGAGTGAAGAAGGAGAGCTTGAATAGGGGTTGCTGGGCTGACAGCGTTAGAGCTCCAGGGATTTGCCCTCTGTGAGAGAGACTCCACAGTGGGGCAAATGAGAGAGGAAGGAAGAAGGGAGAAAAACCTCAGAGAGACAGGGGATTCAGTGGAGGGGTAAAAGCAGTCCACCTCCTGATCAAAACTTGCTATCTTCACAAGCTCAGAAAGCTGGCTCCAGGCTGCTCTTGGAACAGTGGAGTGAGAGAGCGTTTGGACAAGCTTGACCTGTGTTCTCTAGAACCAAGGGACACAGAAGGAGGTGCCTGCTCTTGCTGGAAAAGGCAGAAGGGTGGCTAGAATAACCTGTTAGGATGCAGCAAAAAAACACAACCGTAGCGGACATAGGCTATTTTTCCAGGCTTCCCCAGGGGCAACGATGCCATTCCCTCCCATGGGCTAAGTCAGTGGTTCTCAACCTTCCTAATGCCGTGGCCCTTTAATACAGTTCCTGTGGGTCGCTGGGATTACAGGTTGAGAACCGCTGCACTAAGTGCTCACTCTGGGAGGCAGCCAAAGGCCATCTTTATAGGACCTTGTCCCAGCGTGGCGGCTGCCTGGCAGAAACATTCTGTAAGCGGAGAGGTGTCACTCTGCAAGGCTGAGAGAGCATCTGCCACAACAAACAGTTTAGGGGACGGAGAACAGAAGTCCTAGAACCTACAGAGTCGTCCCCCACAAGAAAAAGCCAGCAGGCGGTAAGCACCATCCACAGGGTATGGACACCTGATCACACCTGCCCCTGAGCAAGACCTTGTGCTCTTACTGCTTCCTGCCCCTCAGCTCAGTCCTTGAGGACCAGGGTTCAGTGGGGCAAAGTAAAGGAGTGGAGAAGGAAGGTGGAGGAAGGGAAAAGCCAAATCCCACATCCCCGTTTTTGTTTGTTTGCTTTTTTAGACACAGCCTCCTGAGTACCTGGGATGACAGGCACCCACCACAATGCCCAGCTAAGTTCTTTGTGTGTGTTTTTTTTTTTCTTTCTATTTTTAGTAGAGACAGTGTCTCACTCTTGCTCAGGCTAGTCTCCAACTCTCGAGCTCAAGCAATCTACCTGCCTCGGCCTCCCAGAGTGTTAGGATTACAGGCGTGAGCCAGGACACCTGGCCTTCACCCCCATTCTTACTGCAGGTTTATGACCAGGACCAGGCCTAAATCGAGGGAGAGTACTTTTCTTTTTCTTTTTAATTTATTTATTTTTTGAGACAGAGTTTCATTTTGTCGCCCTCAATAGAGTGCTGGGGGAGTCACAGCTCACAGCAACCTCAAACTCTTGGGCTTAAGTGATTCTCTTGCCTCAGCCTCCCAAGTAGCCAGGACTACAGACACCCACCACAATGTCCAGCTATTTTAGAGAATCATCTTGCTCTGGCTCAGGCTGGTCTCAAACTCATGAGCTCAGGCAACCCACCCACCTTGGCCTCCCAGCGTGCTGGGATTACAGGCGTGAGCCACCATGCCCAGCTGGGAGAGAAACTTTAAATGAGATGCAAGAAGGAAATTTTGATTTTGATCACCCTGACCTTTTAAATACATTTTTAAATAAAAGTGCATTAACCTCCAGACACATTTGGAAAAGCTGCAGGATCTACCCGAAACACCTTCCAAGGTCTATGCAAAGAGACAAGCAGAGTGGGATGGAAGGGCTTGGCTTAGAGAAAAAATGAGGCTACTTTTCTTCCCCATTTTAGCCCATTTCTTATACCAGGTACACATGCATTAAACACTCCTACTAGGATAAACAAAGGACTGTTAGCTGTGCTTACTCAAGGCGTGGGATTAGGGTGGCACACAGGTAGGGAATGTTTTACTTTATATTCAAACTTTTTTTTTACAATAAACATAAATTACTCTTCAAAGTTAAAACAGCTTAAATATGGAGGTAATACACACTTTGTGGCCAGATGAATTTACAAAAACTCTTGACCCGGGGCATTTACACTATCCTTCCCAAAATTATCTCCTTCACCTTTCCCACAGTTAACTATTGCCTACTTGGCCTAATCAGCTAGTAGTAGGTGGAGCGCCCTGGCCATCTACTGGGCCCCACAGAGCCCCAGAACCTTCTGGCATCTATTTATTGAGCTTTGCTAGAGAACAAATAGATGGCAGAAGGAGGTTCCAGGCAGCCGGGGCTGTGGCCAATCTCACCTAACCAGGACCTACCTTCCTTCCCCCATGAGCTCTTTAAGACTTGCAGCTGCTGGCAGGGCTCCTGACACACAGGTCAGTAAGTATCAGGAATTTCTGGTTTGGATTCGCTCAGCTCTCGAGAGCTCCTTGTCTCGCCTTTGGACGCTCTCTCAGCCACCCTTCAATCCTTCCCTCGATACACACTGGTACCCTGTCTTACAGCGGACTGCTACTTACTCTGCCGTGAGGGAGGAAAGAAATTACCAATAATGCTGAGAAAAGGAAAGAGAAACGTTCTTCCATGGCTCTTTCTCCTAAGAATTTGTTTACATTCGGTAGTCCTTTCATGTCAAGCCAATGGCACATGTGGTCTATGTCCTTATGAACACCTATGGCTGTGGCAGGATACTTGCTTCCCTTCAGAGTAAATGGCCTGCTCACCTGATGGCTCTGTCAGAGAGACGAAAGGAATCCAGGAAAGGCCCAGCTCTAAGACCTCATGCCTTTGAGTGATAGCAGCCACAAAGCCCACCTCAGTTTGCAAATCTCTGTCCTTCCTTTCCACAGAGAGAAAATTCACATATTTTACTATCTGTACTCTTCCAAAACCATGTTTAGTGAACTATATACTCCAGGCTCAGGGAGAAATAACCAAGGACGACCTATCTCTCTGCTCCATGGAATGCTGAGGAGACTTGTGAACACAAGAGGCAGAAGAAAACGCCTTGCCCAGGCCCCAGCCTGGGAGAGATACCTTTTCGGGTCTGGCCTCAGAGGTTTCCTGGGCCTCCTTAGGTGCAAGCACCGCTCTGGACTGGCACTTCTCAGCAGCTGTTATCTATTCCTGTAAGCTGCAGGGTAAGAACCAGAGACAAGGAGGGCCAAACGGAGGGAACTCTTGGAGGGGAGAAGTGTAGGAAGAGACAAGCAAAAGACAGACAGCAATTTCTGTGCCTGAATTCAGACCCATGGTCAGGAGCCAGGATAGTTCCCTGAGGCCCGAGTAAGGCAGCAGAGATAAAGGGTGACAGGGTCAAGAATTAGATTTTTTTTAAGTAGAGGCAAAAAAGAAACTTGAAGCAGCGGCAACTTCCATTTAGGCCTGGAAGCTGCCTTCCTCTTTCAGTAGAGGCTGGTACTTAAGGAACATGACCCGCGGGTCATGACACCAGCCATCCCTCCCCACTACTGGAGGTAGCTATGCTAGAGAAATGGCTAATAGGATAATTAACCTGGATTTTGGAATGTGCATATGATGACTAAGGTAGATCCTAACATAGCTCTCTCTGGCTAGTTAAGTCTCACCGCAAAACTGCTGGGAAGGGAAGTTGTGCAAGGCTGAAATGTAACAATTAATTAACAATGCAAATGCTCTGGGCTCACCTGTAGTTTAAGCAGCTAAGGCGCCAGCCACATACACCAGAGCTGGAGGGTTCAAATCCAGCCCAGGCCTGCCAAATAACACCACTACAACCAGAAAATAGCCAGGTGTTGTGGCGGGTGCCTGTAGTCCCAGCTACTTGGGAGGCTGAGGCAAGAGAATCACATAAGCCCAGGAGTTGGAGGTTGCTGTGAGCTGTGACGTTACAGCACTCTACCCAGGGTGACAGCTTGAGGATCTGTCTCAAAAAAAAAAGAACATATTCTGAAAGACAAGAACAGGAAGCACTCCATAATCCTATAAATTATTCCTGCTTATTGAGTGCTAAAAGCACAAGTTCCAGACATATATAAATAATATATTTGTATAAATAATTGAAAACACAAGGAAAATTACATAAGCAGGAACCAAATCTAAATTTAGCAAGGCCCCTGGCTTTTAGAACCCCTATGTATTATGCTTCTTACCACACCCCAACCAGCTGATCCAGGAGAAAGTCAAAATGAGAAATACTTCACTCTACTACACACACAGGCCACAGCATTTCCCTTCTCTGGTCTTCAGTTTCTACACCTGAAAAAAAAAAAAAGGAGTTCTAAAATAAAGGAGTTCTAAAATCCCTTCTAGCTTTCTCTGACATATTATCTCCTTTAAAATTACTAGAATATCCATTACTTAGGACTCTGTTTATACTTTTATTCTTTAGGATAATAACTTATAGGCCTGATTTCCTATTCTTATTGCAAAAGTCCCCTATGTAAATGTCTCTGAATTTCAACTTTGTAATTTCTGGCTTGACCTGTCCATAGGACTCCTTTTAGTGACATTGGCAATAAGTGATTTAATATTATTTAAGCTAACAAATGATTACCTTTGGCCAAAAGAGTACGCTGTAACCATAACCTTAGTTCATGAATTAGCTAATTGTTTCTCCCTCCTTGGGAAATTAGCTTGTTGCCTGTTTCCTCCAGCGGAAGACTTTACACAGTGCCAAAAGCTCTGGTGCAAATTAAATAAATGTGCTTCATTTTCTAAGTTGCGCAAGATATAGGAGTGTGCACGCCATGGTCTTCTTTCCTGCAGCAAGGGTTATCCTTGATGCTAGGGACAAATTATTAAGGAGCCACCAGTAGCCCTGGTTAATTAGAAAAGGAAAAGTTAGGAGCATTCAAAATTTGACATTGCTGTCTTTCTCTATAGCTGTTTAGACTCAGAGATAACAGTTAAATCACAATTATCATTTTCAATATGGACCATGTGGCAGGCACATATATTATCTCTAATCTTATGACAATTTGGCACAGTAGATATTATCAGAAATCTGAGTCTCAAAGGTTAAAGTTAAGTAACTTGCCTGTGACCACATTAAAAAAACAAGATTTAATCTGGATCTCATCAACTCCAAACCTAATACTTTTTCTCGTATTCTCAGACTAATACTGAGACTGCCCATCCTCCTCAAAAAATATACTGCAGTGTTTAAGCCCACAGGTCCTAGAGACAGTAGACA
The DNA here is from genome assembly GCA_963575145.1 of Galago senegalensis. Taxonomy (NCBI): domain Eukaryota; kingdom Metazoa; phylum Chordata; class Mammalia; order Primates; family Galagidae; genus Galago; species Galago senegalensis. Next base: position 46,236 of record CAUYTI010041993.1, read on the forward strand.
GGCGTTCCTATTCTTAATCTAGAATTTTCTAGATCTGAGGTCTGGCATAAATATCTTACCTTTTGAACCTTTGTTTTCTTATTGTTGGCAATAACAGTCCTTACTACATAAGGTTAAATGCTGCAATGTTGTAACAATACAATAATCAAGTACATGCACTTAGCACATTCCTCGGCACAAAATAAACACTCAGTGGATGATGATATCATCGCTATTGTTGTTTTTTGATTGTGCTCCCCCTAAAAGAAGAATTTATTCAAGTTCTGCAATGAAACACAGGCCCTTACCATGGTACATACCAACAGTAGGTGCCTAATAGATGTTTATTAATGATCTTTATAGTTTGTCCATGAATGCATTCTCAGCCTGGCAAAGTGTATGTGTACTTTTTACTTTGGGGGCCACATTTGCTAGATTGCAATTGATCCATTTTTCCCTCTTATACATGTGTGTGTACATGTGTGCACGTGAATGTATATTCAAATATATACACATAATCACAGCTCCTTATTCATTCACATCAGTGATGCCACAAGGCTACATACATGCTTTATTCAAGATTAATGGCATTTCTATATCTTATTAAGCACTTGGTATCATACATGTATTTTGAAGAAATCAATATACAGATTTTAGAGAAAAATGTCACATAGAAAAAATGAGTATATGCATCTTATAGTTAATAAACACACATGGTAAACAATGATTATCCCTTCCCCTTCCCAAACTGTTCAGTCTAGCAAAAAAAATTTTAGTATCACATACTCAGGTTGGTTCTCTATGCTATGTACGTTCAAGGAGGCAAGCAGGATCCATAAAATATGGCCAGAGATGGGCACAGTCACTTTCAGAGGCATGTAAATCACAGATGTTGGAGGGATTGGGAGTTATGAAGTCCAAGCAGAAAGTTGGGAAGAGATGTGTCTCTCTCTAAATCCCATCAGGTGGAATATAGTAACCTCCCCAAGAGTCACCTGTCATACTGTTTGGATGAAGCAGGCAGTGAGCCATGTGGAAATAACGACTACAGGACCTTTGCACTGCCTGTTTTCTCTTTTAAGAAATGCTCTTCCAGCTTGGCACCTGTAGCTCAGTGGCTAGGGCACCAGCCACATACACCAGGGCTGGCAGGTTGGAATCCAGCCCAGGCCTGCCAAACTACAATGACAACTATAACAAAAAAGTAGCCAAGCATTGTGGTGGATGCCTGTAATCCCAGTTACTTGGGAGGCTGAGGCAAGAGAATTGCTTAAGCCCAAGAGTTGGAGGTTGCTGTGAGCTGTGACACCATGACACTCTACTGAGGGAGACATAGTGAGACTGTCTCAAAAAAAAAAAGAAAAAGAAAAAAAGAAATGCTCTTCCCATAAAGCCTCGTGGCTAACTCTCTTACTTCAAGATTTTGTTCTTATGTTACCTGCTCAATGAGGCCCAACCTAATCACTCTAAAATTGCAACACTTCCCCCTCAACCCTCTCTTTACCCTGGTCTATTTTCCTTTACTAATTAATTTACTCATTCATTACATTTAGTTTTTATTTTCCATCACTCCACACGGAAATAAAAATTCTATGAGGGCAGTCATCCTCATTTACTTTATTCACCATGGTCTCCCAAGACCCTGGGAAATAATTGAACTATAAGAGGTGTTCAATAAATACTTGAACTAGAGGTATTCAATAAATACTTGTAGAATGACGCTTCCGCACATGGCATGGATAACAACCATGACCACAAAGAAGAAATGTTACTCAATGCACTCAAGTACATTCCTGATAAAATACAAAATTCTCAGCTTCAAGCAATTAACTATTAAAAACAAAATTCCTCTGGGAGGAAGAGAGTATGAAAACTAAAATCTATTATTGGATACATTCCTTGGGGTAGGAGATCCTGGCATAGTGATCCAATTATACAAGTCTGTTCATCTTAAATACCTGGCCAACCAAATCACATGCCATGGTTACTCCAACTCTTTCCCCAAGCGATATCTCTTCACTTTGGGATGATGTGGTGTAGTCCTTACAATTACTCTTTCTCAAATTGCATCACAATTCTCCAGCACATTTTCAAAGCTATTTGCAATATACTTCATATAATACCTCAGGATTCTGTAATAAGGAACATTTCTCAAATACAAAAGTAAGAGCATTTCTCAAGTACAGTGTGAAATACTTGCTCCCCACCCCCAGTATTTAATATTAGGATACTATTTCAGAATCTAGTGCCTATCTCTGTTATTGTCTCAAGATTACACTCATCCTTACCCAGGACTATAGCTTGAATGTTTATGTCCCTCCAAAATTTATGCTGAAGCTTAGCCTCCAGTGCAACGGTATTAAGAGGTAAGTCCTTCAGGATGCAATTAGTTTATGAGGGCTCCTTCCTCCTGACTGGGTTGAAGGCTCTTATAAAAGAGGCTTAATCTAGTGTTCAGTCCTTTCTGCCCCTCTGCCTTCTGCCACGAGAGAATGGAGGTCAAGGTGCCATCTTGGAATTACAGACAGAGCTCTCACTAGACTGTGAGCCTATGACACCTTGATCTTGAATCTTCTTCGCCCTCCAGAACTGTGAAAAATAAATTTCCATTATTTATAAATTACCCAGCCATGTGTGTTTTGTTACAGCAACATAAATGGACTAAGACACCTGGTAGTGTAGCAGTTCTATTCAACTGCTACAGTCAAGTATGATCCCTTTAGTGTTACCAAAGTATTGCTACCTTGTATGACTACATAGCTAGTATCATCAAAAGAGAAGGCATAAATTGTATTGTAACTACCACAACTTTACACCCTTGTCTTTCACTAATTTTTTACATATACCTTCCCCTCAAAGTTGATCAACAGTTACAAATCAATATAAGCATTTATTATCATTTGCCATGTGCATTTCAATTATTGATAACTAGATTGATGAGTGCAAAAATTAAGTGTGTGTGGGGGGGTCTTTTCTAACAAAATATACTTGCTGTGAACTTCATAACAATTGAAAACTTCTGCTTTAAGATTTCTCTTCAAATCAATTCTGTTATCTTAACCAGACAGTTTTGAATCTAGCCTGGGGGTTGCAGGGCATGTTAAAATCAAAGCAATTTCAGAAAATGGATTTAATTCAAGTGAGAGTAGGGCATAAATGCCCCAAACTTACCAAGCATGCACGGTTCTAAAATCACAGGAAATGCTGAATGGTGGTTATAATATTTGGAGTTTGCCCTTAGTACAGAATTACTTATGGTGGTGAACAGAGTATTACTTAAAACAAAAAATTATTTAAACCTCATACAAAAGTTCACAGGCTTAAATGTGTCTTTGATGAATGATATTTAAAGAAAAAAATCTTTAAAAAAAAAATCCCACTCATAAAAAGCCACCCAATCCCAACTGGCCATCGTCACTGTGATTTCCTGATCTATGACTTCTTTGTCTCCAGCTCCATGCTCTGATTGCAACTGTCACTGAGTCACACAGCCTGCTCTAGGCAGGAAGCCAATTTGATTACAACAACTGCTTGTGTGACAGAGAAAGGTAGTTTTCAGGGCCCTAGCAAATGCCTCACCCAAGCTTTTGACGCTGGGGCAAAAAATGTTAACTGTCATTCACGAGATGGAAAATAAATATCCAACTAACCTAATAAGCTAATAACTTGGAAAATACATATGAACATGGAGTTCTTTAACTGGGACACAGAAGAAATGATCAGACTGATCACACCCTGGACTTACACCAAGCAAACCAGGAAGGGGCACAACCACATTCCTCAAAAGCACAGTTTTCACGTTCTCAGCACATTGGCAGTATTATTTTTATTTTCCAGGTTTAAAATTTGGGCTGGATCATTGTTGAATCCCTGGTGTCTAGTACATGGTATATACATAAAAATATGTGTTGAACCAAGGTGAAAGGAAAACAACTGAGTCACCTAGAGGCAGAAAGGTACCTGCTAAGGAGCCTCTTCCACCCCCAAAGCTGCTAATTCCAGGGTGCACTGGTGGTAAAAGAGGAATATAGCTACTCTTTCTGTCTTTAAAATCCAGCTGAATTCTTCAGTTTTTGATTCGTTATTTTAGTTTTATGAAAACTGAGCCCTGTTTGTTTGTTTTTTTTTTTTAATTTTTAAAATAATATGAAGCCAGGCATGGTGGCTCACCCTGGTAATCCGAGCACTTTGGGAGGCCAAGGTGAGAGGATTGCTTGGGCCCAGGAGTTTAAGACCGACCTGGGCAACATAGTGAGACCCTATCTCTACAAAAAAGTAGGAAAATTAGCTGGGCGTGGTGGTGCATGCCTATAGTCCCAGCTTCGTGGGAGGCTGAAACAGGGGTATCATTTGAGCCCAGGAGTTTGAGTTTGCAGGGAGCTATGCTCATGCCATTGCACTCTGCCCCAGGCAACAGACAGAGAGCCTGTCTCAAAATAATAATAATATAATATTCTAACAAATAATTCAGATAATCAAAAAATATGCATGTAAATAGGATGCCTTAACCACTATGACCACTGTGCAGGCTATCATGCTGTATTTCATTTCATGTTTATATAGAGAGCTGTATGATTTGAATCTAAAATATAACCTAGAACATTATGAAAATGATTAAAACCTCCAGAATAAGTAAACCTGTTACTATAACTTTTTCCCTGACTGATAGTATATCCTTGTTTCATTCATGTAGTGTGTCCAACAAACCTGTATTAAACTGAGTAAACAGCCACCTGTGGGAGAGAGAAAATTAGACTGAAAAATAATAATAGTAGCTACCATATAATGCTTTTAAGTCTCCACTTCTACACTAGTGTTTTACTTGCATTATCTCATTTAATGGTGGCCACAAACCTGTGCGTTTGTTTCCGGCCTCACTTCCACTTTACACAAGAGGAAAGTTAAAGAGGTTGAGAAATTTGCCTAAGGCCACCTGTCTAATAAATCGCACAGCTAATGCCCAACCCAGGACTCCAAAGCCCACTTCTTTCCTGTTTGCACACAGAGATAGGACCAAAGGCGACGGACTGTCTATTCTAGCCAGCAGTTTGGCTGGGCAATGAGACACCTGCCTGAAACAACTTGAATGATTCTAAGGGAACATAAAAGAAAGCCTAAAACGGCCCAGGGACAAAGGGTCACTCTCTAGTAAAGTAAATCAACTATATAAGCAAAGTAGAACTTTGTAAATCCCAGGCCAGAAAGAATTTGCAATTTTTAGTCATCCCCACACTTCCGGGCTCAGCCAGCTTTCCTGTGTTTTTGTTTTGCAGCTGGGTTGTCCCCCAGGGCATTCAGCTTTCCATAGATTTCTTGGCCTCAATAGAAACTTCTTCTTCCCTCTTAGTTAGCTGAATCTAAGCTGGAATTTTTCAAAAAATATCCTGCTAAGAAATGAAGGGGAAAACGGACAAGGAGGAGGACGAGAGGAAAAAATGTTAAGAAGGCTGCAAGAAAGAACATTCTAAGTTGTGGAAATCGATGTTTACAAATGCCGGCATTTTTCGGTTTTGGTTTTTGTTTTGTTACTTTGTTTTTGTTTGTTTTCTAGTGCGAATGAAAGCGAACTCAGAGAACTGCCTATTCAATTTAGTGAATTCAAAGATTTCAAATTTTTTTCTTTGCCTTTGATGGGGAGTGACAGTGGGCAATAGCTAGGGTTTCTGTGTGCCTACTGTGCACGTATTATTTAATTATGATGACATAATGAAAGTGGGATTATCACCAGCTTTTTATGGACTAGGAAACAGGTTTGGAAAAAATGAAATACCTTTACTACGGGCACTTAGCTAATCAGAAGCAGAGGTGAGCAGGGTCTCCCCCTGGGTCAGGCTTCTTTTCTCAGTTTCACTTTGCAACCTTTAGAATGCTCCCTCTTTTCTGTCCTAAGGTACTTCCATTCTCTCCTGCACCCATACCTTCTCTAGCAATGGACGCAAAAGTCTCTGCCCTAAGGCAGTATTCCTAAATTTGAGGCTTCGATGTGAAGATGTGAAGACTCAGAATTTGGGGGTTCAAATCCTCATGGATTGGGCATGTATGTAATTGTGTGACCTTGAGCAAACGCATTCCCGGCTATGGGAAGAGGTCTCCTCATCTGCAAAATGGGGATATAAAAAATGGTATTGCCACCTCACAGGGTGAGATCTAAATATGTAAATATTGAGGTGATTAGAGCAGGGCCTGCCACAGATTAGCATTACATAATTGTAAGTTGCTGTTATTAGGGAAGTTGTGTGAGAAGGAACAAGAAATTAGCACTCTTTCTCTTCACTTAGTAACTCTGCTGCTGATGGGTCAACTCCATGGCTTGACATAATGATGGTGAACCCCAAGGAATCTTAGAATTTCCAATGTCAATATACCCTAGTATATTGATCTTTGAAGTAATGTGTCATCTAAAAGAAAGCAAATACTGTGTTGACCATTCTCTGGATGTGTATATTTCTTTGAGAAAAAGAAGAGTTATAGATAAACAGTCATATCTCTTAGGGCTAGAACAACCTCCAGAGAGTAGACAATTAAATGCTTTTGTTATATATAACTAGAGCCTTTCAACTACATTTTTTTTCTTTTTTGGAGACACTTTGGTTGCCTGGCTAGAGTACAGTGGCATCATCATAGCTCACTGCAACCTCAAACTCCTGGGCTCAAGTGATCCTCCTGCCTCAGCTTCCTGAGTAGCTGGAAAGACAAGTGCATGCCACCATGCCTAGCTAACTTTTCTGTCTATCATAAAGACAGCGTCTCATTCTTGCTCAGACTGGCCTCAAGCAATCCCCACCAGAGTATAGTATTACAGGCATCAGCCATCACACCTGGTCCCAACTACCTTTCCATCCAATACAAATGTTATGAGAATACTCCTAGAAAAGGCAGATTGAAAAATAGCTCCAAATGTGAATTTTTACCTTAAATGAACTCTCTCTCTTAGAAGAAAATGTTCTTTTATTATGACTTGTATAAAGTTCACTCACCTAGTTTTTGGCAGAAACCAAGCTTTAAATTTTATCTTTTGGCTCCCATATCAGTGCTTTTTCTGTGATGGGGATTGACTCCCTTCAATAAAGAGAGTTTTTCTCTAAAAAAAAAAAAAGAGAGATATCTATAGAGTGACAATACATAGATAAATGATAGACAGATAATAAAACTATATGTGTATGTATGTATGAATGGGTGTGTGTACATATATGAAGTGGATAGGAAAAAAATGGGTTGAGAACTACTGTCCTAGATGATCTAGTGATGTACAGATATGTACATACACATACATCTATACACACATACCCATTCATACATACATACACATATATACATATCTGTTTGTGAGTGTGTGTATATACATATATATATAGAGAGAGAGAGAGCGAGAGAGAGAGAGAGAAAGGGAGAGTGAGATTCATTTGTCTATCTTTCCAAAGAAAAAGAGGCTGACCTTAGAGGGTGGGGTAGAAGACTTTTTATAATGATGCTTATTAAGAACAAAGCAAAACAAACCTCATCGTGTGAGACCTCTTTTCAGGCCTCTTTTCAATGACCTGAAGGACTTAAATGTTTTGTTTTATTTTTTAAATAGACTGATTATTTGGGACATAGATTGGTTAAGAAAAGTCAGCAAGTCTTTGACTTAAATAATATTTTAAGCATAATTAATATTTTTGCTATACTAAACACTGAGTTCACGTAAAGCCTTAACTTCCCTCTTACCTACAGAACATTCCAGTAATTCTTAGACTATTTTGGATGGGGCCTGAGCAATTTCATTTTTTACAAATTCCTCAGTCAAAATTTGAAATCTGGAAACTATTGATATCGTTTTCAGTGGCTGCCTAGAAATATAGTGTATAGACATAATACCGTTTATTTAAATCAAATTTCCTGTTCCTGGACATTTAGGCTTCATCTAAATTTTCATCCCTACCAGTCCTGCTGCAATGATCATCTTTCCTCTGTGTCAATGACAATGCTACATATTTATTTCCTCAGAACAAATTCTTAAAAGGTGGAATTACTAAGATCAATTTTGTGGGTTTTTTGATGCCCATTATCAAGTCGCCATGCCAGGTTTACTATGGGCCATTTGTGAAATAGTTCCACGCTTATGTGATGGGAAAACTTAGTAAAACTTATACGAAGACTAGCCTTCAGCTGTCTGCTGGGTAGGCACTGCAGACAGCGGCTCATTCAGGAAACTTAGAAAAGACACAACACAATGCCCTGCCTCCTGCCTCATATCTTAGCTGCTGCTGTTGCTAAAAGTAGCACTCCTGAGTGGCTGCTTCCAGGAATGTCTGTCCAGAGTCAACCCACAAGGACTGAATGCTGCTTCTGGGAACTGACACATTTCACATACTGTCCCCTCCAGGGCCCACCCAAGTGTAGCTGTGTCCGGTAGTCAAGGGAACACAGGGCGGTGTGGAAATGCTTGGTCCAAGATCATTTTTATAGAATTCAATATGAAAATGTTCTGGTATCAGACAAAAAAAAAAATGCACTGGGTAATAAAGAAATTAAAACAGCCCTAAAAAGAAAAAAAAAAATCACAGGTCATACTGGAGTCATCTAGTGAGCAAAAAAGAAATGCCTTTTCTTCTTTCCCTGTTTGCTGGGATATTCACAGAATGAAATACGTAGAGAACTCTGAATAATATGCATTCCACGTTTGTAACATATGTCAGAGACAGAAGAAATGGTTGGGAAGGGTGGGGTTTTTGCATGTAAGACCAGTGTGAGATGCTTTTTGATTACCCAAATATTTCATAAAAACTACCTTGTTTTCAAAGAAATCAGGTAGGCTTAGAGAACATCACTAGATCACCTAGGACAGTGGTTCTCAACTTTCCTAATGCCGTGACCCTTTAATACAGTGCCTCATGTTGTGGCTACCCCCAACCATAAAATTATTTTCATTGCTACTTCATAACTGTAATTTTGCTACTGTTATGAACTGTAATATAAATATCTGATAGGCAGGAGACCCCCAAAGGGGTCATGACCCACAGGTTGAGAACTGCTGATCTAGGATCTGTATAACTAATAGTAATAGTAAAGTGCAGGGTAGTTGCCTGTGAATAAAGCAGAATAAAACCACTTGTTATCATGAATGTGTAGAATTTTGAAATTGGGATGGATTTTATATTTAATTGGCTTCCCAAATCCTTTTAAGAACATGGTAATAAAGGGGATAATAAATATATCCAATAGAGATTGAGTTTCTGCTCTTAGTTTATGAATTAGAAAACTAAGTCACAGAGAAGTTAAGACTTTCTTGAAGTCACCTAGCTAACTAATAGAAAATGTGATGTCTGACTATAAAATAAAACTAAATTTAGTGTCTGTCCTTTTATTTTCTTTCCCTCTTGGGCTCCTGATCAACTCCCAAGGTATTTGCAATCTCTACCTATAAACATTCTTCTCTTGTAACACGGCAAATGGGTATCATTAGTAGTAAACATAATTAATAAAGATGTTTATTTTTTTCCTATCCACTTACAGTGTGCCTCTCATATGAGGCAAATATACTTGTCCTTTCAAAAGCCTTGAGTATGTTAAATGTGTGTCTCATGATTGTCTAACAGATCAATCACTCTTCATTTGGATTTGAGAAAAGCTGATGTCAAAATCAATTGGCAGGTTGGGAAAGTAACGAAGAGGTAGAAGGAATTGGAACTTTCCTGAAGTTTTCAACAAGTTAGACTAGTGGCTGGGAGCAGTGGCTCACACCTGTAATCCTAGTGCTCTGGGAGGCTGAGGTCGGTGGATTGCTTGAGTTTAGGAGTTCAAGACCAGCCTGAGCAAGAGCAAGACCCCATCTCTAAAAATAGCCAGATGTTGTGGCAGGCACCTATAGTCTCAGCTACTTGGGAGGCTGAGGCTAGAGAATCACCTGAAGCCCAAGATTTTGAGGTTGCTGTGAACTATGATGCCTCAGTACTCTACGAGGTAGACAAAGTGATAGTAAGTAAGACTCAGTGATAGAAAAGGAAGCTCTGGGCAGTGCCTACGGTTCAAGGAGTAGGGCGCCAGCCCCATATGCCAGAGGTGGTGGGTTCAAGACTGGCCCTGGCCAAAAACTGCAAAAAAAAAAAAAAAAAGGAAACTCTTTAGTAGAAGAGGAATCAGAAAACTATCTCTTTGATCTGAGAAGCAATATAATCATATAGACAGGATAAGAACTTCTACTTCTTATAGTTTACCGTGGTACCTGACCTGAGCACCTGAAACTGAGTTTGGCGCACACTGAGTGCCTAGTTAATGTCTGGGAACAAAAGTGCACAGTCTGGAATTCAAATGACCTTGAGAGCTGGTTCTGACTTGCTCACTAGTCTTGGTCAATCTACTTTTCTGAGCCTCAGTTTCATCGTTTATTACATGAAAAGCTTGGACTCAATTATTTCTGTGATAGAGATATTTTTTCTACCAGGCTCCAGCTTAATGGGGGACCTGCTCCCAACTAACTCTTCCATCTGCATAGTTACAGTAGCACCACACTAACCACCAAGCTGGTAAAATCTGACCCTGCCCATGGTCCTTGTTGATGGGGCCAAGCATAGGGCATTCCCAAATTGGGTGAATATGAGTCTTTCTCAAGCAATTTCAGGACTGGAACTTAAGAAGTAATATCAGCTTCTTTCTAGTGGCTGAAACTAAGGATATACAAACCTGTAACTGGTTGGTGACCACCTTCCCCCAATTCGATCTGTGGGGTTAAAAACAACCAATAGACAGTGAGAGAGAAGAAAGAAGCAGACATCAGAGTAGAACAGACACAAACAACTTTTAAGTCCATCATCCTGGTTGGACTTGAGGCCCAGTGTATGCCTGTTCTTTAAGGAAATGACACTTACATTAAAGTCCCCACTTAAGGCTCGGAGCCTGTGGCTCAAGTGGCTAAGGCGCCAGCCACATACACCTAAGGTGGCGGATTCGAATCCCTAGCCCGGACCCGCCAAACAACAATGATGGCTGCAACCAAAAAATGGCTGGGCGTGTGGCAGGCGCCTGTAGTCCCAGCTACTTGGGAGGCTGAGGCAGGAGACTTGCTTGAGCCCAGGAGTTGGAGGTTGCTGTGAGTGTGATGCCATGGCACTCTACCCAGGGGGATAGCTTGAGGCTCTGTCTCAAAAAAAAAAAAAAGTCCCCACTTAAAAAATCAAATTAGCCCCTTGGCCAACAAATTACTTATTGAGATGAAAATAGTTATGTGTAATATCTTCTCATATCTCTTTCATTTCTGAAAGTTGAATATTTCAAGGACTGTGAAGACTGAGAGTTAGCCAGATAGGAACATTGTAATTTCATAGGAAGCAATTTTACTGGGACAGTCTTGAAATCAGAAGATGTTCTGCGGAAGAGAGATTTCCTACAGTGGGAATCAAAGGCATATTTCACCCAGAACATCAGGAAATTAAACAAAGTATCATCTTATCTAAAGATGAAGGTGAGTTATGGAGAATCTAGATAGAACAGATACTATTTCCACAATCCCAGGAAGACTAAAGACAGACAAATTCCCTTTGAAAGAAAAATTCCCATTATTATTTAAAATTTTGGTATTTTGTGTATCACAGATTTTTACACATTACTTTGATTTTTAGAAATGTTACGTTAAAATATTATTTATCCCCATTATCAAGTTTTCTGTTATTCTTTGTAATTTTGAGCTTGAGGTAAATACTTCACCTCACCTTAGTCCTAGGCCTGAGTAGAGGATTCCATCTGCACAAAGGGTCAAAGCAAAGGTACTGGCAAAAAGTGAAACAGAAAGTTATAGACCCTTTAGTAAAATGTTGAGCAAATTAAAGTAATGAAATGGTATATTTATAGGTCTGCTGCAGTGGCTCAAGTCTATAATCCCAAGATTTTGGGAGGCTGAAGGGTGAGAACCACTTAAGCCCAGGGGTTTTTGAAACTAGCCTGGGCAACATAATGAGACCCATCTCCGCAAAAAAATGTTTTAAATTAGGTGAGTGTGGTGGTATGCACCTGTAATCCCACCTGCTTGGGAATCTGAGTTGGGAGGATAAGTTGAGCCCAAGAGTTCTAGCTTATAGTAAGCTATGATCATACCATTGTACTCTAGCCTGGACTACAGAGTGAGACCCTGTCTTTAATTTTTTTTTAAAGATATAAATATAATTTGCCTTCTTGTACAAGATTTATGTCCGTGAGATTTCTTTACTCTGTAGTAGTTCTCAGTGGGTGACCTCACTATGTATTTTGAATGATTACTGTGGAAGAATTACTGGAAAGGAATTAGAATACCCTTAGCACTCTGAGATAAAGATTTTTGTAATGAAATGCTGGAAAACTTTCAGTCTTGTGCTATGGATCTGCCTTGTCATGCAATTATTTTTACCCTAATGGATAAGAAAGGGGCAGAAGATCCCTCCTGCCATATTGCACTTATCATGAATGAGAGCAATGTTTTCCTACTACTATTGTGTCATTTGGTTTTAAGTGTGGGTCTGAATTGGAATTGGCACATAATACCAATCTGACAAGGAGTCAGTTCTAATGGAGTCTCTGAAGAAGCACAGATAGGGCAGGTCTTCTAGTTGGATGCATACAGCTAAAGAAAACTAACCCCATTACTCCAGAAGTTTCTGAAGGCCAGTGGAAGAACCCCAGGAGGTATGCAAGATGGCAAGCAGTGTAGAAGGACAAAATTAGAACTTTCTTTTTCTTTTTTTTTTTTTTTTTTGAGACGGAGTCTCACTTCGTCACCCTCAAACTCTTGGGCTTAAGTGATTCTCTTGCCTCAGTCTCCCAAGTAGGTGGACTACAGGTGCCTGCCACAACACCCAGCTGTCTTTCTGTTGTCATTGCCATTGTTGTTTAGCTAGCCCTGGCCAGGTTCAAACACACCAGCCTTGATGCAGGTGGCTGGCGGCCTAACCACTGAGATATGGATGCCAATCCAATATCAGGACTTTTTTTTTTTTTTTTTTTGAGACAGAGCCTCAAGCTATCCCCCTGGGTAGAGTGCCATGGCATCACAGCTCATAGAAACCTCCGACTCCTGGGCTCAAGCAAGTCTCCTGCCTCAGCCTCCCAAGTAGCTGGGACCACAGGCGCCTGCCACAACGTCCAGCTATTTTTTTGGTTGCAGCTGTCATTGTTCTTTGGTGGGTCCGGGCTGGATTCGAACCCGCCAGCTCAGGTGTATGTGGCTGGCGCCTTAGCCGCTTGAGCCACAGGCACCGAGCCATTTTCTCTTGTTCTTTATCACATTCATTTTTGAAATTTTATTTTAGACTGCTTTATAATTAACATATTGCATAAATAATATACTAATATATTTATATAACTTAACCTTAATTTTATTTAGAGGTTCATTTAAAAAATTACCAGTAGGGATATATTTCATTCTTTAAATGCTCTTAAAAAAAGATAACGAGATTGGCAGCATTACATTGTATAAATAATGCCAGATTTGCTTAGAGTTAGAAAGCATGAATTTTTATCATATTCTGACTCTCACTAGTTATGTAAACTTGGACAAATAACTCGAAACTTAACCCTCTGCTAAATGGGCATAAGATGCTTAAAGGAAATATGTACACAGGATTGAGCAGAGTATGTGGCACATAAAATGTCAAATAGTATATCAATTTCAGATATTAAACACTTTTATTTTCTTAGAATCTCCATATATCCAATATTCCAATCTTTAAATTCAGTTTTCTTAAAATAAAAATATATTCATCCAACTATCCTAGTCTAATTATTAGACAATAATTATTCCAGAAGCAGTTTCAACAAATAACGGTTTTCCTTTCTTTTTCTATTATTATGCCAACAACACCTGCTCAGTTTTATTCTAATCCATAGCTTTACAAAGAGACATTCCAATAATATTATTCACAAAATCTATCTGCAAAAATATTTCAATGACTAGAGGTAGAAAACTCTTGCAAGAAATTGAAACCAAATATCTTGGCTTCACTTAGACCATTATACTACTAAAAAATAATAAAAATAAAAATGAATGGCTTGGCTTTAGGACAGACAGAAAGAAGTAGAAAGAAAATGAGAATTTGGCTGAGAAGAAAAGCTGTATTTGTCCTTGTATTTTTGTTAGGGAGCAAATTCTCATGTCACAGAAATGAATGTAACTGGAGCCTTGGTAGCACTGCCTGGTAAAAACTGGGGTTCTCAACCTTAGAGCTGTCAGTGTTCAATCAGGTGATTTGTTGTGAAGAGCTGTCTTTAGTGTATCCCTGGTTTCTATCCACTGGATGCTCATGGCATTTCCTCCCACACCCACCTGTGACAACTAAAAATGTTTGCAGACAGCCCCAAACACCCTCTGGGGTAAAATAGCCCCTGAGAACCACTGTCATGAACCCATCTTCATTATATGCTCAAGAGGAAGTGAGTCCAATGAATTAGGGAGAACTTGAAAACCAAATGCAAATTTTATGTTTCTGCCATAACTTTTTAAGGGTACACTTTGTAACTATTTGGCAACTACCTTGTATTATATCTAGAAGCACAAATCAGAGGGTGAGTATGGAGTTGATCCATCTTTCTAAATTTATAAGAGTTCACATCTTTTATAATTTTTTGTGGCAGGGCTGATATCAAGACAATGTTCCCAAATTGGAAGAAGTATGTCAGTGTGAAGGAATTGGCTGGGCCAAAGACTAAGGAGGACGAGGAAGTTGAAGTTCAAAATTCAGTGCTGATATGAGCAAGCTCACTTTAGTTGGCCATTGTTTGGTGGCCTGAGAAACTAGGTGGGTAATTTTCCCAGTTCTCTTTGTATCTCCTTCCTTTTTTTCCCCATCTATTTCTTTCTTTTTCTTCTGTTTCCCTCACTTCTTCTTTTCTCCCCTGTCTGTGTCCTTCTTATAGTTCTTTTCCCCTCTCTTACTATTTTCATCAATCACTGGTCATGAAACCCAGCGCTGTGGTTGTGAGTGGGCCTTGGAACCAGGTGGTGTAAATCAGAGCTCTGCTATCTTCTTGCTGTTAGACCTACCCAACTATGTGTTTTCATTTCCTTCCCACGGTCACCTATCTCCTGATGAGAATAGCATCAGCGTATGTAAAGCAAGAGGAAAGGAGCCTGGGGCATGCAGTAAGCACTTAATAAATGTTAGCTGTTACGATTATCTTCACATCGGCCTCCAGGGAAGAATGCCTATTACCTTTTTATATCAAAGAGTCTAGCCACATTGCCATTTGTATTTATCAGGAGAGTCAGTCTACATTACTGGCTTGGCAGAGGCAAAAGTTAGGTATCTGTCTAATGACACTTTTAGGAATCAGGCTGGCTTAATACTTTTGCACAGTGAAGGCTGTGCTGAGGGAACACTGTGGACAAATGTATGCTTTGTGGTAATAAAACAGAAGTAGTTCTATGAATTTCTCCCTGAAGTAATATGTGTTGTTATTGCTAGTCTTAATACAACGTCATGCTATTTCTGTGTGACTGAAGAAAAAGGACATTTTAAAATTGCAGAAATAAAAATAGAATACTAAACGTAGGAAAGAAAATGTTGAAAAGCCTTCCTAAACAATACTTTTATTTTTACCTATCAGTTTTCTTAGAAGTGACCCACTGATAATAGTGTTTAATGAATGAATATTTTCATTAGTTACTTTACAGCAACAGCTAAGGGTACAGCTAAGGAAAATGAGGCAATGAAAAATTAATGAGAAGGCGGTGCCTGGGGCTCAAGGAGTAGGGCACCGGCCCCATATACTGGAGATGGCAGGTTCAAACCCCGTCCCAGCCAAAAAAAAAAAAAAACTGCAAAAAAAAAAAGTAATAATAATTAATGAGAAACAGGAAAATTATGGAACAATTGAAGAAGGAATGTGAATGAAATTAGACCTAGTGATTAGAGAAATAAAAAAATAAAACAACAATAAGATACCATGTCAGTGGGGCATCACACTGGCAAAAATTAAGAGACTGTTAATACCCACTTTGGGTATGGATATAAAGAAAAAGGTACTGAAATACACTACTGGTAAAAAAAAAAAAAAAAGACCAAAAAAAGAAGCAATGTTTTAAAAAGATGATTTGGCATTATCTTTCATTATTTAAAATTCTCATTCTTTTTTTGACCATGCAATTTCATTTTTATAAATCTTCCTGAGAAACATCTCTGCCTTTAAGCCCAAAGATAAGTGTACAAGGATGTTCACTGAAGTGTCATTTCTAATGGAAAAAACAAAACCTAGAAACAAAAAAAAATGACTGATGTCCATTTATAGACATGAATAAATAGCAACATAAATAACTTCTACAATTTTATAATAACGGACTATGCAACCATTTAAAAGAATGAACACTGATGTCAAAAATGTGCATGGCATGTTAAAAAGTAGCAGAATAATACATAAATCTTGTGTTTATTATGTGTGTATGATAAATATTAATATGGAGAAAATGATCTAAAAGGTTGACTCATTCTAAACTGCTAATAGTGGTCACCTTTGAGAAAAGTGGGATTGGGGTTCTCATTTCTTCTCTGTACTACTCTCTTTTTAGAGTCCTAAGTTTTCATAAGAAGCACTTGGTTTAATTTAAAAATGAACAAAGCAGGCAGTTTAACATTTTTCCCTTTGTACTTGGGGATTACTAAGATGATATATGGAAATTTCAACTCTAATATATCTGATTTGAGGTAGCTGATTAAGTCTTAGGATTTCTTCATTTCGATATTAATTACTTGGGGCCTTTTAGAATTATCATTTTGAATTTCACATGATGATATGGGTACCTATGAGCTGTTTTCCAATTTCTGGGAGACAAAGGGCATTTCTATCTATCAGTATTATTGAGGGTACAACTCTAGACATTTGGAGAAGAGAGAAGATATCTTAGAAGTTAAGGCTACTGTTTTCTTAATCTGATATTCAGAACATACCCTAAGAACCTAAGGACACTTTTTGGAATAAAATAAACACAACAAAAACATGTGCAAAATAGATTTTTACATGCTTTCAGAAAAGGCAAGAGAGACAGAAGACCTGGTAAGAAGTACTTTAGGATGGATGAGAATCAGGACAGGTGGCCTTGAGTATTTAGAATTAATACAAAAGACAACCACTGCCAGTTCTTGAGCTGAGAATCAAAACAAAGTGCATTATAGAAAAGGTTATTTTCTCAGAGCACTTAGGTACCAAATTAGGAGATTGCAGAAATAAACCAAAAAGGACCCATATAATAAATAACTGCCAGAGAATACAATAGAAAACAAACAAGTCAGCTATGTAACCATCTACTAGGTCACTGTGTAGTAGCAAACAGTTATTTTCCCAGGGAAAATGAAGATAGGTGCTGCTGAAAGAGGTAACACCTTTCAATAGCCTGCAGGTTGGGTAATGAGAGCTTCACCCTGATGAGGTTTCATCTTCAGCATTCTGGTTTTGTTGTGATATAAAAGCGTGCCCCCCAATTCAAGCATTTATCAAAAATTTCTTAGCTCCAAATGGCCCTTTGAAAGTTGAAATTATACCAACAAACAACCATTAGCATTTTTTTTCTATTCACATTCTCCTTGACTACTTAGGTGAAGTCAATTTCAAGCATGATTTTTTCACTTCGTTGTCTTTGTTTATGATTCACAATCATGCTTTATGGCAACTTACCTACCATGAATCCTCTATTTTATTTGAAGCAGAATTTGTTGCTCCCATAGCACTTTATTCATACCTCTTATAGAATTTAACATAGTAATTTACCAGTTTATACTTTCACTAGATGATAAGCTTCTCGAAGTCAAGGACAACTTTTATTTCATCTCTAGTGCTGAGCCTGGCAAATAACATACATAATAAACTAATTTGCTTGTTACAGATATCTTCTGTGAGGTTATCAAAGATAAAAATTAGACCTAAGCACTATTCTCTACTGAATTGTGGATGTATTTGATAGTTTTCTAAAGGCTCCCTTTATCCTTTATTGATTGATTAAGTACTGTTGGTTTTATAAAATAGTATAAATATCAGAAATGAAGATGATGAAGAGTAAAAGGAGCAAAACCAAGAAATAATAATTGTTAGGATTAAACAAGTCACATTTCAAGTGATTTTCAAAGAAAGTTAATATTTTAGGTATATAAAAAGTTAAAAGAAACTAGAATCATACACGAATATAGTTTAGACATTTGGATAAAAGCATGTCAAAATTTCAAAAGTCATATATACATTTCAATGGATAGGAGCTCCAGATATATAAATTCAAAATACAAACTAAAGTCATACTGGAGAAATAAATTACAATTACTATAATAAAAAAACATTTAACAAGCCCTATCTGACATCTCACTTTACAAGTTGTTACACAAAATTCATTTGATAATACAAATATTGAGATTTTATAAACATTTAGAATGGGTATTTAACAAAATATAAACATTCAACAAATACATTGTTAAGAATAATGTCATGGAACAGACCACGAATAACTACTTTTCTCAGATGTAGTCTGGACCATATAACTTAAGATTGCAGGAAGTCATCATCTAAAATGTTTTATGAAACATGTCAGGAGATACAGAGTCACGCATCACTAAAAGACAGGGAAGTGTTCTGAGAAAAACATCATTAGGCGATTTTGTTGTTGTGTGACCATGAACCTCGTATAGCCTACTACTGCTCACCAAAGCTACATGGTCTACCAGGGGTCCTCAAACTTTTTAAACAGGGGGCCAGTTCACTGTCCCTCAGACCGTTGGAGGGCCAGACTGCTGGCCCTGGGACAAGTCGGCTGCTAAGCAGGACAGGCAGCGGTGGCAAAAACACCTGGCGGGCCAGATAAATATCCTAGGCGGGCCGTAGTTTGAGGATGCCTGGCTAGCCTAATGCTCCCAGGCTACAAGCCAATGTTGTATGGAAATGCAGGGTCTTTTATGTTTTGTTTTGCTTTGCTCTCTTTTTTTTTTTTTTACTTATTTTATTTTGTTGTTGTTCAAAACTTTATGTAAAGCAGTTAAGCAAGAAAAAGAAAATACAGGTATACAAATCAGAAAGAAGGAGGTGGAATTATAATTGTAAACAGATTATTTTGCTTTTATCTCTCCAGAACCAAAGGAAATCTGACTCTAATATGTTGCATGTTTTGCTTTGCTTTTTAAAGTTATAGTAGACTATACCAAATTTATGACCAAATGCAGAGTTTCATCCATATTACTGGATCGAGGACTTTAGGGTGGGCCATCATAACGCAGTGGTGTTTGTGTGTCTCAACATCTCTAAGCATGAGAGAGGTAAGTAAAAACATAGTATTATAATCTTAGGGGACCACCATCGTGTATGTATGTGGTCTGTTGTTGACTGAAATGTCATTCTGTGGCACATGACTGTACTTGAACAGACAAGAACAATACAAAAGGTAAAGAGAGATTGTTCTAAATGCATGGCAGCTTGGCAGGGACCCAGAAGGAAGTCTAGGATGATCCAACAAAGGAAGGAAACTTGAATAAATAAAGACTGGCTAAAACCCAAGAGGCAATAGGGGTGTGAAGGGTTTTCGGGCCTCTGATAAAGAGCTTTAGAGTTGAAGGTGCAGTCTCTTAGATGAAAACAAGCCAATGTCTTCTTAGGATTTTAAATCTTAGGGAGGATGAAGGTATCTCTTTCTAGTGAGGTCAGGACTGGCCAGGTGTCACTGGAACTGAAGTTTTTACCATTTTGAAGCACAGAATTTTTCTTCTGGCATGTATTTTTTTTTTTTTAAATTGAGACAGAAGGCTCGGCACCTGTGGCTCAAGCAGCTAAGGCGCCAGCCACATACACTTAAGGTGGCGGGTTCGAATCCCCAGCCCGGGCCTGCCAAAGAACAATGATGGCTGCAACCAAAAAATGACCAGGCGTTGTGGCGGGCGCCTGTAGTCCCAGCTACTTGGGAGGCTAAGGCAGGAGACTCGCTTGAGCCCAGGAGTTGGAGGTTGCTGTGAGCTGTGATGCCCTGGCATTCTACGCAGGGAATAGCTTGAGGCTCCGTCTAAAAAAAAAAAATTGAGACAGAATCTCACTTTGTTGCCCTCTGTAGAGTTTTGTGATGTCATAGCTCACAGCAACCTCAAACTCTTGGGCTCAAGTGATTCTCTTGCCTCAGTCTCCCTAGGAGTTGGGACTATAGGTATCTGCCACGATGCCCAGCTTTTTTTTTGGTGAAGCAGACCCGCTGCATGTGGCAGGTGTCCTAACCACTGAGCTATGGGAGTCCAGCCCGGTATATATATTTTTATACAAAAGTATTAAAGATAATGCCATAGGATTCTACAATGGACACCTTCAGGGATGCTGGTAAAATTGGTGTCATTAGAGGAAAACAAAAGCAGTCAGCTGTATGACTTGTTATGGTGTTTAGTCATATTGTGCTCGATATTATCCACATGTTACCTTTTAGTACCACATCTCCCTGGCTTGACTGTAAGTTTCTGGGAAGCAGGCCTCCTCCCGTATTTAAAGTAGTCCTGTGGATTCTCCCACCTACATGCATTTGAAGTTATCTTCTTCTCTCTAGTCCATGAGCAATGCCCTTTTTTTTCTCTTATATAGATTATTATAACCACCTTTTTATTGGTCTCTAACACCTTACAATATAGCTAGAGAGACATGGAAAACTAAATGGAAACATTTAAATCATACACAATGTTACACAAAACATAAAACTATGATATATAAAAAGAACTGCTATCTTTCCCCATGAATACTGACATTTGCTTGATCGCCTCCTCCTACTTCTACCACCTATATTCTAACTTTGAATTATAACTATTAAACCACACACACAGCTAATACAGAGGACTGGAGAGGCCACTGTTGTATGGAAACACAGGGTCTTTTTTGTTTTGCTTTGCTCTTTAAAGTTATAGTAGACTACACCATTTTACAACAAAATGCAGCGTTTTAAGAACGCCTGAGTGGGTTGTGTACCTGCACCAGGCTTTACACGTGCCTAATGAAGTGTAATAAAATCCTATCAATGTGTGATATTGTAGTGGGAAGAGGGAAACTTCAGATAAGCCAGAAAGAGAAAGCTAGGAAAAAAGAAGAAACATTTGTTAGGAAAGTAAAGAGATTTGAGAGAAAAGAGGGAAGGGAGACAGCCCCCCCCCACCCGGGACTAGAGTCCCAAGACTGCAGGAACTAAAGGTGATCAGCCAGCATAATCCAGGGATAGGCAGACACAAGGGGCCAAGTGGTCTGTTAAGGCCAGAAAAAAAGAGGCTAAAAGGAAACAGAAACAAAAGGGTGATGTCAAAAAATGCTGGAAATGGTGATGGGAATATCTTACTTTTGTATACTTGGAAGCCGAACAAGCTGAAGAACAATATTCCCAATCGAGGTTAGGAAGGGACACTATTATAGACAAAGTGATCATTTACAACGGAGCATCTTAAGCTTTAATGCTTAGAGGAATCACACGGGGATATGTTGTCAAAATACAGATTCTAGTTCAGTAAGGCTGGGATGGAGTTCCAAAGCTTGCATTTTTAACAAGCTTCCAGGGAAAACTTTGCAACTTTGAGTAGCAAGGATTAACAATATGAAACATGAGCACTTAAGGCATTTTTTATAAAATAAATCAATGAATTTGTATTTCCCAATATAGATATCTTCTGTGAGGTTACCCAAGACTTTAATTGTGAAATTATTCTCCCTTTTACCCTTAGTTGATAGTAATGAAATAATCCAAAATCAAAGTAGGAAACACAGTGCCCCAGTTCAAACCAATAATAACATATGTATTCAAGAGCATAATCACTCTTACATGTCTATACTAATAACAAGATAACTACCCATGTTATTTACAGCAACACTTTTGCACATTAAACTTTCCCAGAGAACTTCCTGTGGCTATACAAATGTTTTTATCTGGACTGTCCAATATGGTAGGCACTAACCACTTGTGATGATTGAGGCCTTGAGATCTGGCTAGTACAACTAAGGAATATATAGCCATACATGGCTGGCAGCTACAATGACCATCAACATCTGTTAGCATAGCCCAAAGATAACCAGATGTTATTTGCCTCCTCATTGGAAGTTTTTCCTGGGAAAGCTCTAGATTTGGTTACCAATTTACAAAGAGACTCCAGGTGTCTTCTCTAGCCCTTACTCTGAGAACTGATGGCATAAGGGAACTTATATACTTGAGGCCCCCAGAAAGTAATTGACAATAACCAAGAAATGTGATTTTCCCTTTATCTAGAAAGTGGGAGTCTCCTATCAGATTATTATCCAAAGTAATGATGTCTTGGAGGCAGAGCCTGTGGCTCAGTGGGTAGGGCACCGGCCCCACATACAGAGGGTGCTGGGTTCAAATTCAGCCCTAGCCAAACTGCATACAAAAAAAATAGCCAGGCGTTGTGGTGGGCGCCTGTAATCCCAGCCACTTGGGAGGCTGAGGCAAGAGAATTGCCTAAGCCCAGGTGTTGGAGGTTGCTGTGAGCTGTGACGCCACAGCATTCTACCAAGGGTGATAAAGTGAGACTCTGTCACTAAAGAAAAAAAAAGTAATGGTGTCTTGAAATAGTCTATACCACCAAAGATCCCATCTTTGAGAAATTATACCTAATACTGAAACACACACACACACACACACACACACACACACACACGGGACTTTGAAGATGATTTAAGTATGAACACTAGCCATGTCCTTACTACTATGTAACTTCTGGCAAGCACCTAATCTCTCTAATGTTCAGTTCTCAAGTCTCTTTGTAAACTGGTGTTGATAATAATACCTACTGGACAAGGGTTTGGGGAAATTCCTGAAAAACATCATAAATTTTAAAGTCCTATGTAATGGTTTTTTAATCCTCACTAAAAGGGAAGTCAAGGCCATATTTAAAGCAGAATCCAAGGGACTGCCTGGAATCTTTTGTTGTACTAAATTCGTGCACATGGCCTTGGATTCCTTTGTAGATATTTCAGTCCTTCATATTTTTTGGAGTGGGACATAACCTTTAAAGAATGAGCATGCGAAAGCCATTTGGGAGAATGATGGTAAAGGAAGAGAGCTTTATTTAGTAGTGCAGGGTCTGGTAAGCATCCTCCCTGCTAAGATTATACAGAAAATAAAGGAAATCACAGACTGCTCATTTCCCTTGTACTGGTCCTAATCTTGTGGAAACTTCCTGTAAAAGGCAGTTATAGCATTAAAAGTAAACTGATTTCACACTCACCGGATACTAGCAGACCAACAATTGCAGTTCCTGGGGAGAAAAAGAAAACAGCATACTTATCCTTTATACTTTGTATTAGTTTGGAAGAACAGGGAAACCCTAATGATAGAGAAACAGATTCCTGCCAGAGGGGAGGAAACTACTTAGAAACATGGTTACCATTTAGTAATTCTACTAAGAGGCAGAATTCATTAGCCAAGAGATTGGTTACACTAAAAAGAAAAAAAAAATTCACTTAACAGGTACAGCATGAAAACAGAGTTTCTGTTGATGTCGGCACACTTCATAGTTTTAAAATATAACATTTTAATAACATCTGCTAAGGACTAATACGAAGGGTAATTTTTAAAATGGAAATGTGCACAGGTGTTTTCTGTGCTATTAGAACTTCAAATGTTAGCACGGCTGTTTCCTCCTTTGGCTTCTCAGGTGTATTAATATCTGCTGAGAGCTTACAGTATAAAGGACAGTATAAAGACATGAAATGCTGAGCTGCAGTAATACTCAAATCATAATAGGAAGCCAGAGGGGATTCCTGATTACCACGGCAGTATCAGTGAATTTCATTTTTATACAGTAGACAAAGCTTTGGCATCTACTACTTAAAAGTATCTGCCACTTAACCTGAAAAACATCTACCACTTAAAGCCACTGCGGAAGAGAACACCAAAAAATGTAAAGTGCAGCCTCTACCTGCATGCCACTTGAAATTTAATTGGGAAAACAGACACAAACTCATAAAAAATTAAAAAAAGAATCATCAACCCAAGTGTAAACTACAAAGGGAAAACCAAAAGAATCTGAGAAGACCTGAGTTCACATGGAAGGTGTTCACTTATAGGCTGAGAAGTCTAGAAAAAGGGCAGAAGCTTTGATTTGGAGAAGTATATGCCATTTGCCAGCGTCTTGGTGAGGACAGTGAGGATAGCCCACCTTTTGCTAAGGTTGTGAACCCGGTCTGAATTCACTTGTACCTGCATAACTTAGGTGATAGTTTGCACTGACCATTTCTCTGCAATTGAATTGTGCTGTTGGTCTTCCCTTTCTGACCCATGGATGCTACTGATAATTAAACACCTCAAACGGTGGCTGTGGCTAATTCCTGAAACTGAGGACAGATAGGAGAGAAAGCAATCTGTGAGAACCAGCTACTGTGATCAGCTTTCTTCCCATAGGCCTACCTAAGAAAACACAACTAAGCAAATACAAGTATCCCCTTTCTTGCTGTGCCCTGACATAGCCACAGAATCCTTCTTGATTATTATCAACTGGATACAGTGGATACTCCAGGTGACATTGTGATTTGTATTTAGCTTCTCACATAGATTTTTAAGACTGGCTGGATCCACCTTCCCTAGCTGACCTATCCCTCTGGCCTTGAACAGTATCTACCTAAGCTTGTGATATATTTTGGGCGGCCCTTTGGTATAGTTGGCTGGAATACAGGTTTCAATTAGGGATACACTGGAAGAGAGAATGACAAGAGTAGCTGAGAGGAAAGAAGATAGGGAAGGACTAAACAGTCAAGTATCTAGCATATTTCTGAAAAGGGAGACTTCTTAGCCCCATTACAAACCTACTGATTGCTCGGTGCCTGTGGCTCAAGTGGCTAAGGCGCCGGCCATGTACACCCAAGGTGGCGGGTTTGAATCCAGCCTGGGCCCGCCAAACAACGATGGCTGCAACCAAAAAATAGCTGGGTGTTGTGGCGGGCGCCTGTGGTCTCAGCTACTTGGGAGGTTGAGGCAAGAGACTCACCTGAGCCCACGAGTTGGAGGTTGCTGTGAGCTATGATGCCACAGCACTCTACCCAGGTGGACAGCTTGAGGCTCTATCTCCAAAAAAAAAAAAAAAAAGAAACCTACTGATTGGCTTGGCACCTGTGGCTCAAGTGGCTAAGCCACCAGCCACATACACCTAGGGTGGTGGGTTTGAGTCCAGCCCAGGCCCGCCAAACAACAATGACGGCTGCAACCAAAAAATAGCCAGGTGTTGTGGCAGGCGCCTGTGGTCCCAGCTACTTGGGAGGCTGAGGCAGGAGACTCACTTGAGCCCAGGAGTTGGAGGTTGCTGTGAG